>SMDT01000464.1:0-168302 GCA_005392925.1 Aquilaria sinensis
GGGTGATAGGCACTTCGGCTATCACATGCCCCCCTTGAAAAGTTGAAGTGGAAACTTTGGCTCTAGTTTCCTAGAGGACATTTTGCCAGACTTCGAGCTGGACACTGCTCAAGGAAGCATTTCGTCACTCGAAGGTCTTCCTTCCTGGTCGAGGCGTCATCACCCAGTCCTTTGGCGATCTAGGGGCACATGCTCCCTTTATTTTTACTTTTTTTGCTGTAGGTTAGTGAACTGTCGTGTCTCGAAACTAGGCACACCAGTTACGGATAAGCATGCCTGGATTTTCACAATGTCAAAAAGCGTGTCCTAGTTATTCACGTTAGATGACACGTGGCACGCGATGGTTGGGGGCAGTCACGTCGATTACACCAGCCGCATCCTTTCGCCTTCGAGGGGCAATTATGGTGACGGTTCACCTTCACAGGGTAGTTATGGCGACGATTCGGCTACTCCTGTTCGGCCTTTATAAACCCTTCTTCCCCTCATTTGCTCTCTTCTATTCTTCTTTTGCTCTCATCTGTTTCTGAGCTTTTCCTTCTCTTTCTCCTATTTTCACTGTGGTGTAAGCAACGGAGTGATTTCTGGCCACCATCTACGATGGAGTCCAGGAATCCAAACTTCGGCAAAACTTTCGATGGGTCTTTCCTTCCATAGTTCTTTCTTTCTCCCGAGGTTGTTTTTTCTGAAGTTTTGTTTTTCCGAAGTCCTTCGATTCTCTTCCTTCAATTTTTGCGAGGTTGCCTTTCTTCTTTTTTGTGAAATGTCAAATCCTACTCCATTGATGACCGTTCGTCCTACTCCCGAAATTTTTCTCCCCCTTGAGTCTCATCCATGCTATACCACTTCGGAGAAGATGATGAAGTGGATAGCAAAATACTATCTCCCTTCTTACATCGTTTTAAGGTTACCTATTCCAGGTTCGAGTGGCTATAGTGCCCATTCGGGTGAAATCACTATTTATCGGGCCCAATTGAAAGCCGGTCTTCAGTACCCTCCCCCTCGGATAGTATGCGAGTTCTGCAAGTTTCACAGAATTGCCGTGAACCAGCTCACTCCTAATTCTTATTCTTATTTCAACTCTTTTCTTTGCATGTGCGGGGTTTTTAAGATACAGCCCCACTTTCTTTTCTTCCTGCAATACTACAAGCTCCACCCGGTCCCGAAGGGTGGTTTCTACTTCTTGCTTCCCCGAGGGTCTAGGAGCAAAAAATTCACTTTCACCTTCGGCAATAGGGATAACCGGCGGGGGTGGCAGAAGAAGTTCTTCTTCCTGTCAGTTCCGAAATTATGGAGCTATGTACCGACCAGGTGGGCTTTGGGCACACTTAAGATCGACGTTGTTGACCCTCGGAAGCTTTTGACCTTAGGGCTGGCTGCCGAGTTCGACCGCCGTATTCGGGCAGTTGCAAACTAGGACCCCGAGGTCCCTCCGCACTCCTTATATCCCTTTCCCATTAAATGGGACCTCATGTCTGAAAAGGTCCTTCGGGAATTGGGAGTTATTCACGCACACAAGTCTGACCCGAACATGCCCATGCCTATTCTCCCAGGGAAGAAAGCATGGCTGGTGATGCTTCTTCGATGCTAGATTTCGTACGAGGCTTTTTCCAAGAGTAAGTTATCTTCCGGGTTTTGCTTACATGTGTTCCTTTTGGACTTACACTGATGTCTTTTCCTTTTGCAGAGATGGGCGATCAATCTATGGATTTTTATAAGTCCCTTGTTCTCGGTCAGGCCGACAAGGGAGAGTAAACGCGGAGGAAGGCACCCGCGAATAGGAAGAAGACCAGAGGGGGGCCGTCCAAGGTGAAAAAAGCCAAGGCGGACGCCCTTCCTCCTTCCCCCGAGGACATTGCAGAGGCCATGGATCTGGCCGAGGTCTAAGCAGTTCTGCCTCCGGAGCCTGCCGTCAGCTCCGTTGCCCGGAGTCCCTCTACTTCAGCGGATCTTCTAGGCTCTTTAGCAGAAGCTCCTTCTGCTGAGGATCTTGAGGAAAGCCGAAGAAGTAAGGGCAAACATGTCCCTGCTGAGGTAGAGGAGGTTCGGGATGATGACGACGACATCACCGAGGTGCCGCTAGGTTTGTCCCTTAGCCAACCTTTAGTGCTCTCAATTTTGTGACTTGAAGATCAATGCCTTATTGGAATTTTGCCTTGACTTTGCAGAGGACATGGCGCCTTCGTCATGGATGATGGCGCATGCTCGGAGGCGGGCCCTTTGGGATTCCCATATCCCAAAGGATAAAGTCCCGTGGGAGCCTTTCTGGGCTTTCACAGACGGCATGAATTTGTTCTCTGATGACTGCCAGCAGATGGCCCCTCATATGGCGAGGGGGTTCTCACTCAGGCTTTCTTTAAAGCCATCGCCGAAGAATGCATGAGCGAAGAGGTTCTCGCTACCAAATTGTCTGAGCATGCTGCCCAAGTATTCTTCAGGCCCTTTATGAATTTGTCTTCCCAAGTTTTTCTAAGTGTTTAGCTTTCCTTGTAATTTTCACTAAGTGTTTTCCTCCTTTTTTTGTAGCTCTTAGGGTGTAGTGGATACTTTCGAGCCTGGGTAGCGAAACAGTCTTCGGTTCGAGCCTAGGCTGAAGATCGCCTGGAGAAGGCTAAGTTCTTCTGCGCCAACTTGGTTGTCAAGAATGCTGAGTTGAGCCGAATAGCCAAGGAGGTGGTCGCCAAGCTTCAGGAGGAATTCTTGAAGGGCCAGGAAGATCTCCTGAAGAATTTTTCCCAAAAAATGTCTGACCTCAGTGTGAAGGTCGTCAACCTGACTTCGGTGAATGAGGCTTATCAAAAGGAGAAGGAAGAAGACTCCGCTCTCCTAGTGAAGGCCCTCGCTGACAATGCCACCCTTCAAGCCGAGGTTAAGGCTTTGAAGAAGAAGACAAAGAAGAAAAAGAAGACGAAGGAGTTGGAGAAGGAGGTGTCCGATCTGGAAAGTGAGGTGGAAGAGCTGGGGGTCAAACTGGACCAGGCCAACCAGGCAACCAAGGTTGGCTTCCAAGACAGTTTCTGCCTAGCTCGACACCAAGTCTTGGCCAACCATCCAGACCTCAACGTCTCCTTCCTGGCTGCCCTGAACATTCCCTTGGGACCTCGCTGGTCCTGGTCCAAAATCGAGCTCCTGAACAACCCTTTTGCCCCCCATTCGGCACCGATGGCAACGGCTAAGGACAAAGGGGAAGGAGCATCTCACGACGCCGGGGTCCCTTAGATGTCTTAGGGCTTTACTTTTTCTTCTTCTTCCTTTTTGTAGTCTTTTTCTTGTAACTTCCTCCATGTAATAAGGCCTCCTCAATAATACTTTCTCTCTCAAAATTTGGCTAAGTCTCCAATAACTTTGTCTCCAAGGGTTGTCTTGACCACTTTCGGTCTAGGACCCTCAGTAAAATACTAAATTCGGGGGAATGCTAACTTTGGCGAATTCCTTAAGTCAATAATTGACTTACTTTCAAAAGAAGTGTTCGGTCAATGCGTTCTTTGGGGGGAATTCTTAGGACCACCCTTCTGAGCTTGGCTAAGGCCAAGAAAAATAAGAAACATGCTATTAAAAATACAAAATTGGGACTCAGTTGAGCAAGGTAGTAGTGATGGGAGTGCAAAACTACAAAACTATGTGCCTTAGGTGCACTTAAATGGAAGACTATGTTGAGCTTGGCAGGAAACAAAGTTCAAAGACTAAAATGTACATTCAAACTAGTGGTACTATCGGAACTACAAATTTTGAATGGCAACTTTCGGCCATGCAAAACTATGTGTGGATTAATGGCATACTAGGCCAAATTTTGGTAGACATCAATGATGACTAGTCAAGTCATGTTCCCCATTAAGGAAATAAGGCATCATTGCCTTTGTTTACCAAGTTAATACTAGATATAATATTGGCCGGTTATTACATGGGTTTAATGAACATATATGACATTTTTTACTTGTGCTTGGCAAAGTGAGCCATGAAGTGACATAAGTGTCAAAGTGTGCATGTGTTTTAGTGGTGAAATTGTAGCCATATGGAGGTGAGGGCTCAATTGAGCCATGCAAACTAATGGAGGCCGAAAGCTAACATTGGTGCCATCTTTAAACACATGTGGCTTGTAATCGGATTGTATGAGTCCACTTGACTCATTTTGCTTTCATTTCGGGCTTGTTCTTCTTTGGCCGAGACTTGCTTTGCTTATGTTCTTGAGTTCTCCCAAAGTTGGTCTCGGATTCAACCATCAAAGGAGGCAATTAAAGATTGAGAGGAAGGAATCAAGCTAGGAGTTCTTGTTTCGGCACTTAGCAACTCAAAACCAAGCTTTGTTTTGAGGGAACAAGGTTTGGCCGAGATGTTTTAAGATTGGGATTATGGTAATCCTTTGTGTTTCCCTTGAATACATGGTATTAATTCCATGAACAAGGAGTGTTAATGCCTAATTAGTGATGTGTTAGGCTAATTGAGGAAAAAATGTTTCAGGCTCACGCTAAACCGAGGCTATTCAAGCTCAAATTGAGGTAGGGTTTCACTTATGCTTGATTGCTTGGTAGTATACCATGATTCAAGTATTAAAGTAGCTAAGTGATGGTTAAATTTTCTAAATGACCTTAGTTGCTTGATGGGCTATTGAGATTGTTTCGGCTATGGTTGTTAATTAGCTAATTAACTATGGGCATGTGCTAGAAATGCTAGTGAATGTGGCCATTTTTCTAGGCATTTCGGAGCTCTAGTGGAAGTGGAGTTTATGGTGAAATTTTGTGTGCAAAAGTGCACAATGGCACATGTTATGGTACTTGGCCGAATGGTCATTGTGGTGTGTGTGTGGGTTTATTGTGTGCTTTGGTGATTTCCCTGTGCTTGCTAACCATTTAGTGGATTATTGTGCTTATGTGTCTCAGGTTTGTTAGTATGTATATGTATATGTTGTGGTTTCCTTGTCTTTGTGTCTTATTTTGCAGGTATACTTGAGCTAATGGAGGCTAAGCCTTGAGTTGTACTCTTGGCTTAACTAAATAAACTCTATATATGGAGTTGGTATTGGCAGTGAACCCTACTAAGTTATATGTATATTTGCTTTTCAGGAAGGGACATTCGGCCTGAATAGTATTGCTTGTTGTTGTGCTAGTGTGTTGTGCTAGTTTGCTTGATTGATAAGGTATGTGCCAATGTGTGCTTGGCTTGTTCCTTTTGTGCATTACAAGTCTTATTTTGAAAGTTGGCCGAGACTTATGTGTTAAGTTGTGCAGGCTTGTAAAGTTGGGACTTGTCTAGGTGGGCAGCTATGGATATGTAGACACTTGCTCTGATCACAGTTTTCACTTTCATGACCATGAACATGGCCATAGGTTTGGTTTTGCAGTGTGTCTTGCTGTATGGGATACTGAAAGTGTTGTTTGACCATTAGTGGTCTCAGGTTGTAATATAACTTGGCATGGAAGACTTTGGAACCATGGCATGTAGCCATGTATGTGTACTAGGTAGATTACTTTTGTATGTACATATTATGTAGTCTTGGTTGCCTAGTTCTTTTGTGGTACATGGAGTACCTTTGTAGCCAAGTTATGTTTGCACTTTTGGTGAATGGTTTGGACTCGTATATGATGAAAACTTATGGGCTTATGTATGTTCTAGCATGAATGTGATGTATGTTCTTTTTATGAACCTCTTTTGTTCTTTTTGGCTGAGAGGTACATGTGCATTCAAATATGGGTTTTCAAACTAAAAGACTACTCTGGGCTTCTTGGTTGCCATCCTAAGTAGCACACTTGAATGCACACATTCTAAACACTTGAATTGCATTAAGTGTTTGCCTTGCTTGTCATGCAAGAAATCTATTAAAGCCTTGCTTGTCCTGCAAGTTAGTGGATTTGGGCCTTACTTCTGCTGCAAGTAACTAATTGGAATCACTTATAAGCCTCCTGGGCCACCTCTCCCAGGCTAAATACCTTAAGAAAATAAGACTTAAGGTTAAGATTTGTTAGTTGGCCGAATTGAAAGGTTAGAGATTAAACTCCAGGTTTGGGAGTTAATACTTTGGATTTGGGCCAGGGCCTGTGTGAGGTGTGACAGGAAATGACTCAATAAACTTTGGAGGAAAAATGCCATTTTCATAAGTACTTATCTACATCTTGTTCGGTAGGATTCCTTTGGTGGAATTATTCTTCCCGAAAATTTTCTATACTTAGAAAAATTTCTAACTATACAATTTTCAAACAGGTTTTTAAGCGTAGAACTTCTTCAAGGCATCTGAGTGCCAAGTATTTTTCAGTTCTCCACCTTCGGGATCGCTGAGCTTGTAGACTCTTTTTCGAACTTCGTCCAGAACCAGATAAGGTCCCTCCCAGCTAGCTCGAAGTACTCCGTAAGACGGTCTTCGAGGTTCAAACTCAGCCTTTCGGAGAACGAGGTCTCCTTTTTTATTTCTTTTTTCCTGACGCGTAAGCTCGCAGCCATAGCGACTCTTTGCTGGAAGGCTTTTCTCCTAAGCTCGGCCATTTCTCTGTGTTCGTCCACTAGGTCAAGATTAATTCTTAATCCGAGATCATTCCCTTCTTTGGTGAACACTTGTACCCTGACCGATGGCTGGACTACCTCGATGGGGATAATGGCCTCTGTACCGAAGACAAGTGAAAAAGGCATCACACCAGTGGCTCTTCGGGGCATTGTTCGGTAACTTCATAGCACGCTAGGAAGTTCCTCTGGCCATTTTCCCTTTGCCTTCCCCAATCTATTTTTCAGGCCGTCTTTTATGGTTCTATTGGCTACCTCTACCTGCCCGTTACTCTGAGGATAGGCTACTGGGCCGAAGTGTAGCTTAATGCCGAGGTCAGCCACAAATTCTTGGAACCTCTTGTCCGTGAACTGGGTGCCATTGTCAGCAATTATTACCCTTGGTCTGCCGAATCGGCATATGATGTTCTTCCAGACAAATTTTTGTATGTCTTTTGCCAAAATTGTTGCCAGGGCCTCTGCCTCGACCAATTTAGTGAAGTAATCTACTGCAATCACGCAGGACTTCACTCCTCCAAGTGTAGTTGGGAATGGCCCGATGAGGTCAATGCCCCATACTACAAATGGACAGGGATAGTTGGCCGAGGCTATTAACTCCGAGGGTAGCCTCTGGACGTTGGCGTGTCTTTGGCACTTGTCACATTTTCGGACAAATTGCCTTGCATCCTTCCTTAGGGTAGGCCAGAAGTAACCTTGGCGAAGTATCACTCCGATGAAGGCGTCCGTTCCTATGTGGGAACCACAGGCCCCCTCATGAACTTCTTCGAGGATTGTTCTGATATCTTCTTCACTCACGCACCTCTGCAATGGACTTGCATACCCTTGTCTATACAGTTCATCCCCGATGAGGAAGTATCTCCCGGAGTGCTTTCGCACCTTTGCGGACTCGGCAGGGTCTTCAGGTAGTACCGAAGTTGCCAGGTAATTTTTGATAGAATCTTGCCATCTTGCTTCCGAGGTTGCTATGCACATTAGCTCCGTGCTACGTTGTTTTAGCACCTCGGTAGGTTCCTTGGATTTGGGCAAGGTATCGGCTTGAGCGTTATCTGTTCGAGGCATATTTTCTATTTGTACCGAATCAAACTCTTTAATGAGCTCCTTGATGAGGTCGTGGTATTTTTCCAAGGTTGGATCCTTTGCAGCGTAATCTCCTTTCATCTGCCGGACTACTAGCTGCGAGTCGCTATGGGCCTTAAGGTTTTTTACACCGACTCTTCTGGCCAGCTTTAGTCCTGCTATGAGGGCTTCATATTCGGCGATGTTATTGGTGACATCGAAACCGAATTTGATGGCTTTGGTAGCTTCCATGCCTTCGAACCCCCGAAGGACCAGGCCAGCGCCTTGGTGTTCAGTGCCTCAGGCTCCATCAACGAAGAGTTTCCACTTAGGTTCAATCCTTATCAGATCTTTTGAGGTGACTTCAGCATCCTCAATTCCTGGAATTTCGACGATGAAGTCTACCAATGCTTGGGCCTTTATTGCTCTTTTTGGCTCATAAGTGATGTCATACTCTCCGAGCTCGATACACCATTTTGACAACCTTCCCGAATGCTCTACCTTTTTCATTATGTCACGTAGAGGTAGGTTACTTCGGACAATGATCGGATGTCCTTGAAAGTAGGGCCGTAGCCGTCTGCCCGTAAGCACTAAGGCATAAATAGCTTTTTAAAGCAATGGGTACCTGACCTCGGCACTACGTAAGGACTTGCTCACATAGTATATTGGCCACTGCCTCCCACCCTCTTCTTTCACTAGGACTGAACCACAGCTTTTTCAGTGACGGTGAGGTAGAGGATGAGAGGTTCTATTAGACTCATATTTATAGTGCTTGGCCTAGGCCAAGGAAATAAAGAGAGACACCATGAAAATATAAAAGGGACTATGAAAACAAGGCATAGTGATGTATGTGCAAAGTTGAGGGCTTTCAGGTCCTAAAAGCACCAAGGAAATTGACTATGGGAAGAATGCAAGAAAATGAAGTAAAGGGACCAAATGGCACACTTAAACTAATGGTGCTATTGAAACTACAAAGTTTGAGTGGTAACTTTCGGCCATGCAAAACTATGTGAGGATTAATGGCATACTAGGCCAAATTATGGTAGACATCAATGATGGGTAGTCAAATCATGTCCCCCACTAAGGTATTAAGCATCATTACCTTAGTTTGCCTAACTAGTACTTGTACAAGTACTTGGCCGGTTACTACATGGGTTTAATGGACTTATATGACACTTTTGACTTGTGCTTGGCATTGTGAGCCATGAAATGACCTAAGTGCCTAAATGGACATGTGAATTAGTGATGAAAGTGTAACCATGTGGAGGTGAGGGCTCAATTGAGCCATGCAAAATAAGTGGAGCCGAAAGCTAGCCTATAACCATTTTGGTTACATGAGTCTTGATACCCGGAACACTGAAGTCCACTTAACTTCATTGCCTTCATTTCGAGTTTCAAGATATCAAGACTAAGCACGAGACATGGAATGTGTCACTCTCGTATAGCCCAATCTTTGGGTTCTTGATTACCAAGTAGACCAACTTAAACTGATGACATTGATATCGTATATCAACTCATCCGAGCATGGCCATGCGTTTTTTTTAAGTCTCACTCTATCAAGGGGCCCAAAGATATCACTCCTGTTACATAGGAGGGACAAATCCCATCTTGATCATACAAATCCCTCCGCATGATATGTGACATACCCAATGACCTCCTTCAAGTTCACTCAGTTACGAGCAACAAAGAAAAGTATCAAAGTATGTGACTCACATGTAGGGAACCTTGATGATCTTAGGTCGGAGGACTACATATACCATGATCACTATGAGAATCACTTATGACACTCATATAATGATCCATATAGTGTTCTCATGGTGGGTTGGTCCAGTACACAAGTTCTCCAACTTGTACCCATATGTAGACTACATATCTCATATTAGTCTCCACATATGCTAGTCGCTATGTATTATTGCAACCCGCTCCACAATAACACTAGACCAGGGACATTTAAGAATATCATTATTCTAGGGTTACAATTATGTTTGTTAAATTACGCAGAAACAAAAAAACAAACATAATTGCTGGATTAATGCCTTAATAAAATATCATGACTCAATGTGCAAAACTACAATCATCTCATGATTGGCTTTTGGGCACAACACTAACATTGGTGACACGTCGAAACAGGCAAGATGGCAGAATTTCTCACATTTTGCTAAGGTGTTCGAGGTGAGACCTAGGGGAGTTCTTAGGGTACTTTGGGGCCTAAGTATGCCAAGGGTACTCTGAGACTTCTGAAAGTCCCTTAAGCCTTAAGCGTTTCCTTAAGGTTTGAAAGATTTTATGGTTGCTTGAGCCATAAGCAAGGAAACTAGTTGCAAATGAGCATAACTAAGTACCATTAGCTCAGGCGAAAGGCTTAGAACCCTTCGCGACCTAACCGTGCCGTAGCCACGAGGTTGGAAGGTGAAACCGTAGTGCACCTAGTCTACAAGGTCTAAATGACCTAGTCTACAATAGTCCCACCATAGTTCCCCTACATAACATACTAAGGCAGAGGTTCAATTGGTGATTTATCACTAGTTAGGTTGGCAAGCGTAGCTTGCTAGTAGGCAAGGCAATGTCTTGTAGTTTAAGGACAAGGATGAGGAGAGGTCTCAAGGGACCTAAATATATGCATATATTAGACCCTCAGGCTGTATGAGCTCACAACAGGTTACATATGTTATCATATGTGGTGTTCTCAGTAATTTTCTTGTAGGTACACTAAAGACCCCTTACTGAGAAGGTTATGTTCTCACTCCTTAGTTATGTTGTGCAGATTCAGAAGTTGTTGGGCCGGGTAACTATTGAGGGTTATTATGTTAGTGGCTTTTTGTGCACAGGTATTGCACTTGAGAATCCTTGTGATTCTAGTCTACATGAGTATGCTTGAGTAGTTTGTTGGTCAAGTAACAGTACTAACGAGAGTATTCCTTTGGCTGCAGAGCCAAGTAGCACTGGACAAGGGTTTTTGACACTTGCCACTAGGATTCACATCCAAGGTGGGAGTTAGTTAAAGAAGATCTCAGTAGAGGCTTGTATATATATAGTACTCTAGTTGCCTCCATAGTCTATGTTATGAAGAGTCCTAGACTCTAAGGTTGCTCTTGGGTGAGGACATTAGTCTACTTTATGTATAAATGTTCTCACGAGTTGTTATGTGTAGTAAACACAGATAAATGTTGATTTTGTATGCTTTGGCTATTTGTACTTATTTTCTGTACAAATTACTTGGCAAATGTTTTTTGTTTTTAATAATCCGAGTCAAATCATGAAGAGCATGCATTTTTCATATTCTAGGATACCAACTAGTATCATGGGATTTTAATCCGCACACATATACGAGTAGCCAATTGCAACCACCTTGAGACCAGCTCTCACAGGGCTTCCTAGGTAGAGGCCAGGGACGGCTGCGTTAGGTCCACACCTTCTTCTACTACTGAACATGTTGTCTACCTTATTCTGAGCTTTTGAAAAGCTTCCCCTAGGATGGTGGTCACATCCGACTACTTGCACCAAGGTGTTGCCACTACCTTGGAGCATGTCAAAGTACCTGCCCCAATCTCGCCTCAACTAGACTACTAGCACTCACCCAGGAACCCATGGCATCCAAAATAGCACCTGACCTAGTTCCATCACTGCAACCTACAACCTAAAGCCAGATAGTGCACACAAAAGATGGAAACTATTGGTTAGTGATAACTATCCTAGCACAAGCATGACATCTTGATCTCAGTCACCTAACCTCCAATGACTCCTAATCAAGTCCTAGCACACGGAACCGGAGTCTCGCGCTAGTTGCAGTTGGCTAGTTAATTACTTGTCCCATTTTAATGTTACTGTCGTGCCCAAAAGGCCAATCATGAAATGATTGTATCTTTGTTGCACATTGAGTCATGATATTTTATTAAGGCATTAATCCAGCAATTATGTTTGTTGTTCAATTTCTGCGTAACATAATAAACATAATTGTAACCCTAGAATAATGATATTCTCAAACATCCCTAGTCTAGTATTATTGTGGAGCGGGTTGCAATAATACATAACGACTAGCATATGTGGAGACTAATATGAGATATGTAGTCTACATATAGGTACAAGTTAGAGAACTTGTGTACTGGACTGACCCACCATGAGAACACTCCATGGATCATTATATGAGCGTCATAAGTGATTCTCATAGTAATCATGGTATATGTAGTCCTTCGACCTACGATCATCAAGGTTCCCTACATGTCAGTCACATACTTTGATACTTTCCTTTGTTGCTCGTAACTGAGTGAACTTGAAGGAGGTCATTGGGTATGTCACATATCATGTGGAGGGATTTGTATGATCAAGATGGGATTTGTCCCTCCTATATAACGGGAGTGATATATTTGGGCCCCTTGATAGAGTGGGACTTAGAAAATGCATGGCCATGCTCGGATGAGTTGATATATGATATCAATGTCATCAGTTTAAGTTGGTCTACTCGGTAATCAAGAAACCAAAGATTGGGCTATATGAGAGTGACACATTCCATGTCTCGTGCTTAGTCTTGATATCTTGGACAAAGGGACAATGGCATATATTGGTGATGATCATAAAGGTTTAGTCGAATCATCGACAATCTTGTCACTTGGGTAGCAATGATGTGTTGCTAGACACCGCTCATTGCTTATGATCATAAATGTGATTTATGATCATTGCCAACGTGGTAAGAGCCTATTGGGTCGCACACATAGAGCTATTTGGATCATTAGAGTGCATGGGCTAATAATTTGGGTTTTGGTTTCACAATAATTTCATATTAATAATGGGCCCAACAGTTGAGCCATTATTAAGCCCGAAATTAAAACCTAATTGGATTAGGGCTTTGAAACCCATTAGGCCTGGAAGTTGAGTCTCACTATAAATACAACTTTTAGTGAGAAATTCGCAGGTCTCCTTGCCCTAGCCTCCCAAAAGGACAGCCACACTCTTCTCTTGCAATTCCTTGGATGATGCAAGCTAGCACTGTGAGCGCAAGAAAAATGCATCTACCGAGACGTGGTGGAAGTGTGGTGATCGCGAGAGGCTCGTGTGGATACCATAGAGGGCTTGAACACGTCAACTATTCAAGTTTTGTGATTCGACTCTACAGTTCAGTGAGAGATCTCAAATGAAAATTAGGTATGAAAATTTCCGAACACCTGGTTTTCCCCGTTTCACATGGATCCTGGAGGGTTTCGGTTAAATTCCCCTGCGCTGTTTAGCTCCCAAAACCCAACATTTAAATCCTTTCATGCTCTCTAGTTATTAAGCTAAAATGTAGCATGCATGGGCTTGCTTCAATTTTAATTAACAAACATGAAACGAAACTAAAACATTGCCCACAGTTAATTAAAACATATTTAAAACACAAGCCGAAGCATAAAATACAAGTGCATTTACAACAAGTAATAACTGTGCACGTACATCATTACATAAGTAAAGCCTATGCACACGCCCAAAAGCAACTAAAACACTACTCAACCTAGAGATGTTGAGGCCAGCTAGCATACATATGTACACTGAAGACTACTACTGTGATCCATAGTCAACTATGTCCATCCTTGTGCCACTAGCCTCTATAAGGCTACAAAATAACTATAGTTAGCGCAAACAACTTAACCAATAAAACTAGAATCAATAATGATTCACTTGGTGGTTTACCTACAAGTAAAACACTAGCTCGACAACCGCCCTATGGTCATCGGCTCCAAATAGATGAAATCTGCACAACAACACTAAAGAGAGTGAGAATTCAAAGATTCCTAGTAAGGGATTTGGTTACCTGCAAACAAAAACCTGAGGACACTCATATATATAGAATATATGAAATCTACTATGGGCCCAATGTAGTATAAGGGTCTAATATATGCGCATATACCTAGGTCCCTTTGGACCTCCCTCATCCTTGTCCTCCTCATGGGGTGTCACTTTGTGCCTAGCGAGTTTTGGCTACTAGCTCGATCCTAGTAAGCGTAAGCTTACTGACTAACGCAGTAATGTAGCCTTCTCTTTATTATTATGTAGGTGAACATGGTGGATGCTCATTGCTTCGCTGTAAGAAATCCACTAGGTGTACTAGGCCTTCACATCGTGCCTCAAGTCCTTAGACTTGACTAAGTCACTTGTGTACTAAGCCTTCGCCCGTTTAACCTACCAAGGATGCACTAGGCTTTCACTTGTGCCTCAAGGCGCAGCTTGGCTAGGCAACAAGGGCACTAAGCCTTCATCCATGGTGCTCTGCTATCCACCATTACTTGCTTCACACTATTATGGTAAGACTTCCTATGGATAGACTCAATATATATACACGAGGGTTTCTCGTTGGTGTCCCAATCCTTAAGTCTTCAACTAGATGACCAATGGTGCTAAACTCCCTTGTCCTTCCTAATGGCTCTATTGTAGTGCATGAAACATCTTCCAAATTATCTTCCACAATGCTCTCTTTACACCCAAGAAGGCTTCATTAACTACCTAGTGCTTTAAGGAGCCATGGAAAGTACTAAGGCACCACAGGCACCTTTCGCCCCAAGTCCCCTATGGCACTCTTAAAGCACTATGTAGTTTGGAAATAATTCAAAAATAATTTGGGCAGAATTTGGCATTGCTGATAGCATATAATTTTAGTTCTTCCTCTTAGCTTTGCGTGGAATCTTGGATCACCTTAATTAGACACTCGAGTGAAAAGTTATGCCAAAAATACTACAGCATGTCAATGCTGTCTGGGCTTGGCGATGCTTCGTCGGGAATGACGACATAGTTGGCAATGCATCACCAATGGCTATAGCACTCGGGTTCCAAACGTGCCCTGTTTCCACTCCTTGCGTCCATACACATTTTAGGGGCATCCAACCCTTCCCAAACATCCAAGAAAAACCTCCACAACCTCAAGAACTCTATAAATACTACAATAGGCCATTTTAGTGCTAGCCAAAAAAAGCTTGAGGTGCTTGATTACACCACACTAATCCTTGATTAATACAAGTCCAGCACGAGCAAATTCTACCATAACCTATGCATATCTTCCAAGCTACTTGAAACCAATATTCAAGCAACTAAGACATGCATCATATGAATGTGATAACTAAATCCCTTAACTCAATTGTGAACAACAAGCATGAATCAAGCATCTACACCAAGCAACAATGGCTTCACCAGGGTGTCCTATGGTTCCAAGCAAATCAAGACACTGGGCATCCAAAATAATCTCAATTAAGCTAAACCTAAGCTCATGGAAGATCAATAAACCAAGAACAACTCAAGAACATCAAGTAAACCATTTGGGAAAAACGTACCTAAGCTCACCAAGCTCAAAAATGTAATCCATGAGCTTCCACACCAAAACTATGCAAGAATAAGCCCTTTCATGCATATATACCTCATGGGGCACCAAAATCCACCAAGAATTGATGAAGAAATGGAAGTTTGGCCATGGAATGGAAGAGGAGAAGGAGAGCTACGGATTTGGGAGGTTAAAGATGATGAATAATAGCTGGAAAATGTCCCAAAATGGCTTAAATAGCCATTTTCACACTTTAGTCCTTCAACTTCTTTAATTTTGTCAAAATGACCCCATGCTCAAATAGTGCGATAAGATTTTGGCAATATAGTCCAACTCTTTGGTTTCTTGTCACTTAGATCCAAAATAATAAATTATAAGCTTGGAAAACCAAACCTATCACCTCGGGGTGCAAAATGACTATTTTGCCCCTGGTGACACTTAAGTGCCAAATTGAACTAGGAACCATCTACCTTTGTAAATACTTGTTTGGCTTACTTATTCAAGCTAGTTGAGGCATTAGACTAAGAATTTTGACTTGTCTAAGGAGCCTTACCCAACCATTGAATGTCTGCTGTCTAGACGGCTATAACAGGTTAGGGCTGAGAGAAAAGAGATAAGAAGGAAAAGTGAGGGAGACGACAAGTTAGGCCAGAGAGTGGGGGAACACTGAGAGATGAAGGCTTTTATATGGGTTAGGTTTGGGTTTTTATGGGTTATATAATAATAATAATAATAATAATAATAATAATAATAATAATAATAATAATATCATCATATATTATTATTATTGTTGTTAGTCTTTTGCCCAAAAGCCAGTCATGAGATGATTGTATTTTTGCACATTGAGTCATGATATTTTATTAAGGCATTAATCCAGCAATTATGTTTGTTGTTTTGTTCCAGCGTAACTTAACAAACATAATTGTAACCCTAGAATAATGATATTCTTAAAAGTCCCTGGTCTAGTATTATTGTGGAGCGGGTTGCAATAATACATAATGACTAGCATATGTGGAGACTAATATGAGATATGTAGTCTACATATGGGTACAAGTTGGAGAACTTGTGTACTGGACCGACCCACCATGAGAACACTACATGGATCGTTATATGAGTGTCATAAGTGATTCTCATAGTGATCAGGGTATATGTAGTCCTTCGACCTAAGATCATCAAGGTTCCCTACATGTGAGTCACATACTTTGATACTTTCCTTTGTTGCTCGTAACTGAGTGAACTTGAAGGAGGTCATTGGGTATGTCACATATCATGCGGAGGGATTTGTATGATCAAGATGGGATTTGTCCCTCCTATGTAACGGGAGCGATATCTTCGGGCCCCTTGATAGAGTGAGACTTAGAAAATGCATGGCCATGCTCGGATGAGTTGATATGCGATATCAATGTCATCAGTTTAAGTTAGTCTACTCGGTAATCAAGAAACCAAAGATTGGGCTATACGAGAGTGACACATTCCATGTCTCATGCTTAGTCTTGATATCTTGGACAAAGGGACAATGGCATATATCGGTGATGATCATAAAGGTTTAGTCGAATCATCGACAATCTTGTCACTTGGGTAGTAATGATGTGTTGCTAGACACCGCTCATTGCTTATGATCATAAATGTGATTTATGATCATTGCCAACGTGATAAGAGCCTATTGGGTCGCACACATAGAGCATTTTGGATCATTAGAGTGCATGGGCTAATTATTTGGGTTATGGTTTCACTTTAATTTCGTATTAATAATGGGCCCAAAAGTTGAGCCATTATTAAGCCCGAAATTAAATCCTAATTGGATTAGGGCTTTGAAACCTATTAGGCCTGGAAGTTGAGTCTCACTATAAATACAACTTTTAAGTGAGAAATTCGTAGGTCTCCTTGCCCTAGCCTCCAAAAGGGACAGCCGCACTCTTCTCTTGCAATTCCTTGGAGGACGCAAGCTAGCACTGTGAGCGCAAGAGAAACGCATCTACCGGGACGTGGTGGAAGCGTGGTGATCCCGAGAGGCTCGTGTGGATACCATAGAGAGCCTGAACACGTCAACTGTTCAGGTTTTGTGATTCGACTCTACAGTTGAGTGAGAGATCTCAATCGAAAATTAGGTATGAAAATTTTCGAACACCCGGTTTACCCCGTTTCACTTGGATCCTGGAGGGTTTCGGTTAAATTCCGCTGCGCTGTTTGGCTCCCGAAACCCAACAATTGTTGCTATTATTATTGTTATTATTATTATTATCATTATTATTATTACTGTTAAATATATATATATGTTATTATATATGCTATATTATGATACATATGATACATTCTAATATATTACTATATGGCACATTATATTATGATATATATGATACATTATATTATTATTAATATTATGATAAATATTTAAATAATAATAATTATTATTATTATTATTATTATAGTTATTACACGCACACACACAAATATATATGATATATATATATATTCATCTTTTTTTTTACATTTTTAGGTAAAATATACTATAAATATATGTATATTATTATTATTATATATGATACAAATATATATGATATATATATATATATTCATCTTTTTTTTTATATATTTTTAGGTAAAATATACTATAAATATGTGTAAAATATATTATAAATATATGTAAAATTTCCAACAGCTTTTGGTGTTGGAAATTTCCAATGACCATTGCTTTTGAAGCTAAAATTTTTAAATTTTCAATGGCCAAGCTATTGGAAATAATGCTAATATAAATTTCCAATAAGTTGGTCGTTGGAGAATAAGCTCCCCTTTTTCCAACAGCTCTTTGCATTAAAAGTTTCTAATAGCCTAGCCGTTGGAAATTTGGCTGTTGGAAAATGGCCTTTTTTTCAGTAGTGAATTGCAATGTGTTTGATTAACTTAGGATTATCTCTTAATCTCGCATAATTATTCAAACTCATTAAGTGCAAGTTGAAAAATTAACAAATTACAATAAACAAGTATATCTCTATCCTAAATATTGCAACTTTATTTCCTTAATGCATGGCTTAAATTTCATCTCTTGGTCCGTCATTTAAATCCTTATGATAAATTACCAATGTTAATCAAGCATAGACATTACTCATTGTTGCATACCTCAGTTTAACATAGAAATTTAGCTTCTCTTGCTAGATTCAACAATAACAATCAATACTCCCAAGCAATAGCAACACATATTTGAAGTAATTAAATCAAACTTACAAATTTGATTCAATTTTTCCCCCAAATGACTAAAAGAAAAACAATGATGAACGAATAAGAAAAAAGAGAATTTAGGTTTTTTATCTTTTAGTTTGTTTTTTGCCTCTTTGTTTCAATTTCATTTTTCCCTCATGTTTCACTGTTTCATCCTCGACTCATGATTCCCATTTGTTCCGACTCATCTAGGCTTTCTATTCAGTGCCTTCTTCCTTTTTATCTACCACATATTCCTACTTATTGACCTCAAGATTTAAATAACAATTGCACCACTTGCTCTTCAATTTCTTGCAATTTAGTCAGTTTGCTCCATAAAAAATTGTTCAACTCATTTCTCAAGCTCCTTAACCTAAATAAAATAAAAACTAAACAAGTGGCAGTAATAAATCACTTATTACAGGAAAAAAAACCTAAAATAAGTATAAAAATTAAGTCACAAATTTAGCTGATCAATATTTAGAGGGCTAAACGTAGGTTTTTTATCTAGGTGTTTCTGAGGTTGGCAACTCCCTTCAACACCATTCTAAGTTAGTGCTAGGATACCTCGGTCTTTTTTCCTTTAGGCATTTTTTCATCCATGGTGAGCTCTTCGGTGATCATGTAGTGTTTTGCAATGCAATAGAATTCTCCAGATTTTTTAGCATAACCTGTGAAAGGTCAAAGGCCAGAGGGAAGTTCTCATGGAGTCTCTAAGTCATGGTGATGATGCATACTTCAGGAGTGAAGTCAGCTATGTTTAAGGCTGCCATGTTAAACCGATCAATGTAATCCTAAATGTACTCTCCATTCCTTTGGACAACATTGAACATTTGTGTTGCCTTTCTCGCTAGTAGGCGACTACCAATGAATTTATGGATGAACACCATTGAGATCTCTTCAAAACTGGCAATAGAGCGAAGGCACAAGGAATTGTACTAGGCTGTAGCAAGGTCAGAGACCGCGAACTCAAAACTCTTGCACAACAGCCCCATACAGGATCATGTTCTTCCAATACTTGGCCAAGAGCAAATGTGCGCAACCTCCCCTATCTTATGATTCTAGGCATGGCACTTTGAAATCTGTAGGCAAAGGTACATCTCAAATTTTTTGGTCAAAGGGGGCTCCACTGCCAGTTGGAGTTCCAGTCATATGTGACTAAATGGGCTTGCGTGAAACTTATTCTTTTATTTTTTTAAGAATTTTTAGGAGTTTTCCCATGACGGTTATAGTAGAAAGATCCTTTTCCCATCAGTGATTACTTGGTCTAGGCAAGTAATATCACCTTTTTAGGGATTACTCTTTTGCCAAGGAGATTTGTGTTCTTTCGACAATGATGTTTTTCACTCCGATCCTCCTTTTAGGCAAACGTATTTATATGACTTCAGTATATGTTTGAAGTTGTTTTGTGAATGCCATGGTAAGTATTTGAAAGGTTTTATTTATTGCTTCTCTTTCTGATGCTTGAAGTTAAACATGCATTCATTCATGTTATAGGATAACCAACCAATAGCATGTAAAGTTTTAAATAATATAAGTATTAACTTAGTTGTTTGCAACTAAGAGTTGCATTAATTAATAAATCCTAATTAACCTAAGATCTTGGGAACACCCTATACTAGAGAAAGTTAGGTCCCTTAGGAAACTGAGTAAGATATGTAACTATAGTATTCAAGGGAATTCGTTCAGTTATAACAAAAATTGGAGGACCAAATTTCACAAGGTGGGGGGAATGTTATAGCTCCAAAAGATCCAGACCAAGAATACTGAGCTAACTTTAATTATTTTAATAATTTTATATGCTTAGAATATTTAATACGTGCAAAATCTCAGCTTAATGAAGTATAGTAGCTTAATGATTGATTTTTATTTCACTATTGGATAGAGGATAAAAATATATTGCATTTAAGGTCTCATGGTTTCTCATGATTCCTTCTATATCCTCTATAAATTGTGACTTGACTATGTTACCCTTAGGTACTTTAAAATGGAACTTATAAATTGTTTACAACTTAATTACATGGTGTAGAGAGCTTGAGGGCCAAATTATGTAATTAAGAAATTTAGCTTGGGAAAATGCTAGAATTAGTCCTAAAGTTTCAGCCTTATTGCAATTGGAGGGAACTAAAGCATGACACGTTCATTACATATAATGCTTTGCTTTTAAATTTTAGTTGACCAACTTCATTTTTTCCATCACCCACAACCTCTAGCAAGCCAAAACCTCTCTCTCTCTTTCAAACCACCATAGCTAAGAACTATTGAAGCTTAATCCATCAAATTTAAGCACAATTAAACAAGTTTTTCAAGAAAAATTAAGTATGGAACAATCCTAAGCTTGATTGTCAATCTATTTGTTCAAGTATGTTTGTTTTTGGTTTTTCAAGGTTAAATGATTTGGAATAAGTGTAATTAAATTAATTTTGTTAGCTTACAAGGACAAGAGGATGTTTAAAACTAATTTGAACCAAACTGTTGTAAAAGACCTAAAGCACTAGGTTTATGTGTCTGTTGATGTGGTTTTATAATGTCCAAAATTTTATGGGTTATTTATGCTAGAAAATTTCTTAATTTGATGAATTTATTTTTATTCTTAGTTTCTTAGAATAGAAACAATCAATAGGAACCAAGGTGGTTCATTTTTGGAGTAGAAAGTGCACAACATCGAGGATGGTGTTATTGTTGTTGTATGTGTATTTGAGCTACCCATTTCTTTTGGATTGTAGGTGAATTGGAAGTGAGTAGCTATTGTTGGTTCTTGCTTGTTTAAAGTAATAACAAATGGTTTAACTCAGGTTTAATAGGCTTGCTCATGAGCAAGCTTGAAACTGAAGCTATTTAAGGCTTAAGATTTATGTGCATTAGTTCGTAGCCAGGCCCACATTTTTCTACCAAAATTAGGGTTCCTATTTAAACTGATTTAAGGCCTAAAAATACTTGGTTTTGATTCATGAATGATCAATTTAGGTTTGAAAATTAAGCTACTATAAAGCTACAAAGGAGAGCATAAAGTTAAGACCATAAGGACACAAAAGTTGGTGTTCATTTGCATTAACTATTCTAACTAAGGAATTTAAGTTTAAGTAAATTAATGCATTATGATTTGTCTAAAATGCATTAATTCAAGGAGTAAGAGGTGGACAAGAATTGGCTTAAGGACTAACCAATTAAGTGAGCCATAAGTAAGCATATGTGTGTTGGTTATTCAAGATGGGCTTTTAGGCTCAAGAGTACCCTAGCTAATCTACCTAGCTTGACAAGAAGGAGCCACTAATTCTGAGAAGAACTCTTGTATAGTGTGGATAAGGGTAAAGAAGTGACAAGTAAAGCTTGCTAAGATAAGAATAAAGGCAAAGTTAGGACCATGTTGATGATGGGTTTCTTGCTGTAGAACCCATGCTAGTGGCAATTAGTTAAAACCTTAAGACATCACTTTGAGATGTGTATATATGTTATATATGTCACACCTCACACAGGCCCGGCCCATTTACTAAGTATTACTCTCACCAATCTGTAGTTTAATTACCAACCTTTCAATTCGGCCAACTAAAGTTTCTTAACCTTAAGTCTTATTTTCTTAAGGTGTTTAGCCTAGGAGGTGGCCCAGGAGGCTTATGAGTAATTCCAATTAGTTACTTGCAGTAGAAGTAAGGCCCAAAACCACTAACTTGCAGAACAAGCAAGGCTGTAATTCAATAAATTGCATGACAAGCAAGGCTATAATATGTAACTTGCATTACAAGCAAGGCAAACACTCAATGCAATTCAAGTGTTTAGAATTTGTGCAGTCAAGTGTGCTACCTAGAATGGCAACCAAGAAGCCCAAGATAACCATTTAGTTTGAAAACTCAAGTTTATGTGCGCATGTACATTCGGCCATAATAGGTACAAAGGAGGTTCACAAGATAAACACAACTTCCATTCACATAAACATACCATCCATCATATATATATGTCCAAAACCAATCCATAGTGCAAACATAACTTGGCCTACTAAGGTACTCCATGTACCACAAAAACTAGGCAACCAAGACTACCTAAATATGTACATACAAAAGTAGTCTACCTAGTACACATACATGGCTACATGCCATGATTCCAAGTTTTCATTACCAAGTTATGTTACAACCCAAACCATCTAATGCTCAAACAGAA
Source organism: Aquilaria sinensis (assembly GCA_005392925.1). Classification (NCBI taxonomy): domain Eukaryota; kingdom Viridiplantae; phylum Streptophyta; class Magnoliopsida; order Malvales; family Thymelaeaceae; genus Aquilaria; species Aquilaria sinensis. The sequence continues at coordinate 22,172 of SMDT01000464.1, forward strand.
CCTTCAGTATGCCATAAAGCAGGACACACTGCAGTACAAGACCTATGGCCATATTCATAGTCATAAAGGTGAAGACTATGATCAGAGCAAGTGTCCACATATCCATAGCTGCCCACCTAGACAAGTCCCACTCTACAAAGCCTGCACAATCTTAAGACATAAGTCTCGGCCAACTTAAAAAATAAGACTTGTAATGTACAAAACTAATCAAGCCAAGCACACATTGGCACATACCTTGATACTTAAGCAAGCTAGCATAAACACACTAGCACAACTCAAGCAACTATAATTCAGGCCGAATATCCTTTCCTGAAAAACAAATGTATGGGCAATGAGTACAATACTTAGTAGAGTTCACTTTTAATACCAACTGATTAAAGAGTTTATTTAGCTAAGCCGAGTGTATAACTCAAGGCTTAACCTCCATTTGCTCATACTAACCTGCAAAATAAAACACAAAGACAAACAAAACCACAACATATATATGTACATGCTAACATAACCGAGGCATATATGCAATATTAATCAAGTAATGGGTTAGCAAGCACAAGGAATCACTCAAGCACACAATGAACACACACACACACCACAATGACCATTCGGCCAAGTACCATAACATGTGCCATTGTGCACTTTTGCACATAAAACTTCATCAATAAGTCCACATCCACTAGAGCTCCGAAATGCCTAGCAAATTGGCCACATTCACTAGCATTTCTAGCACATGTCCATAGTCAATTAGCTAATCAACAACCATAACCGAAACATCACAATAGCCCATCAAGCAACCAAGGTCATTTAGCAAATTTAACCATCACTTAGCCACTTTAATACTTGAATCATGGTATACTACCAAGCAATCAAGTAACTAGTGAAACCCTACCTCAATTCAAGCTTGTTTTACTCTCGGTCAAAGCTCAACATTCAACCAAAATGCTCCTCCAAACCATTGGCCTAACACAACACCAATTAAGCATCAATACTCCTTGTTCATGGAATATCTACCATGTATTCAAGGAAAAACACAAAAGTTACCTCAAACCCAAGCTTGAACCATTCTCGGCCTCCATGATTTCTTCAAATCAAAAGCTCACTTGAGTTGCTTAGTGCCGAAACCAAAGCCTTCAAGCTTGCTTCCTTAACTCAAGCTCCAATTTCCTCCTTAATGCCCTTAATCCGAGACCAATTTAGTGAAAGCTCAAGAACACAACCAAGAACACACTAAAGCTAGCTTTTGGTCTTGAAGAAGGAAACCCGAAATGAAGGCACTTGAGTTAAGTGGACTCATGCATTTCCGGTTACAAGCCACTTGTAACCAAAGTGGCCATAAGCTAGCTTTCAGCCTCAACTAATTTGCATGGCTCAATTGAGCCCTCACCTCCACATGGCTACATTTCCATCACTAAATCACATGCTCATTTAGGCACTTAGGTCACTTCATGGCTTACAATGCCAAGTACACACCACAAGTGCTTTAAATGGTCATTAGTCCATGTGAGTTTTGGCCAAAAACCATAACTAGTCTTAACTTGGTAAACCAAGGCAATGATGCCTTATTGCCTTAATGGGGAACATGATTTAACTAGTCATCATTGATGTCTACCAAAATTTTGCCTAGTATGCCATTAATCCCCACATAATTTTGCATGGCCGAAAATTCCTACTCAAACTTTGTAGTTTTATTAGCACCACTGATTCAAGTGTGCAATTTGGTCCCTTTACTTTATTTTCTTGCATTCTTCCCCTGGTCAATTTTCTCTGTGCATTTAGGACCCGAAAGTCCTCAAATTAGCACATACATCACTGTGCCTTGTTTTCACAGTCCTTTCATATTTTCATGGTGTCTCTCTTCATTTCCTTGGCCTGGGCCAAGCACTATAAATATGAGTCTAACAATATATGCTGGGTCCTAAAGATTTTCATGCATGTATATGATCCTTTACTGATAATCTGTAGTCCTCACCCTCCTAAGTGTCACATTGTGCATATAGTAACAGTGTGGAGCCCAACACCCACTGAAGGGTCATCAAATAAGGTTTTTTGGTAAAGTATTTAGAGTATATTGAATCCTTAATGGTTAAGTTATTGGTTAGTCATATTAGCACACTAACTAAGCTATTAAACATAGGCTTGATAAATATAGTCAAAGTGCTCAAGGAAATCTACACATCTTATTTTTGGAGTTTTTGTGGCCAAGTTGTTGTTTATTTTGATAGTCTTAGACCTTGTACATGTTTGGTACTTGTGTACCAAGATATATGTGAGGAACCATCCCAATAAATGCCTATTTAGTACTTTAATTAGGCTAGAATTGTTCCTTATTTCTAGGATCTTTTGGCAAGATTTACTATGTAAATCCAAGCCACTTGCCTAGCATTTGGTATTTACTTGAGAGTTAAGAAAAAAATTACGTTGTTCCAATCAAACACTTAAGTTTATTAAACTAAGATAATGGTTTGGTACGATTTAAAGAAAACATGAATAAAATATGTTTATCCATGTAAGAAAACATTTTAATGCTCATGCATGCATAAGTAATATATCATCTTAAACCATGGATGAAAACTACACTCATAGCAAGTAAATACTACGGCAACACAATATCTAAGTGTTTTGCCTATCAACATAAGCAAGTAATATCATGGGTTGATAAGCCTAACCTGAATTAATAATAATACATATCATAGTTATGCTAAGTCAAAGACAATACCAGTAGACCTCTTACTAGTTACTACCACCGTGCCACAAAATATTGATGACCCAAAAGGTCAGTAGGCCCACCTTTGCCTAGGAGAAAGAAACCCGATCAAGGAGTGTTCCAAGAAATACTTGCCTGACTACCTTGCTATACAGGGAAAATATAACACGGCTATTTTTGGCCCCTGCCCAAGAGACTTGTGAGAGCTAGTCTCACGGTGGATTACAATTGGCTAGTTGTATATGTGCCTAAATTAAAACTTCGTGATGCTAGTTGATTAACCCAAAATATGCAGGGTGCATGCTCTTCATGCTTTGACTTGGATTAACAAAAACCATAAAACAATGACTTGGCCAAGAGATTTCCATAGAAAATAAGTTCAAATAGCCAAAGCATACAAAATCAACATTTATATGAGTTTACTACACATAACAACTGTGTGGGATCATTCATACATAAAGTAGACTAATGCCCTCACCCAAGAGCAACCCTAAAGTCTAGGACTCCTCAAAACATAGACAATGGAGGCAACTAAGAGTACTATATATACAAGCCTCAACTGAGATCTTCTTGAACTAACTCCCACCTTGGATGCAAGTCCCAGTGGTGAGTCACAAAAATCCTTGTCCAAGTGCTACTAGGCTCTGCAGCCAAAGGAAGACTCTAGTTAGTACTGTTACTTGACCAACAAGTTACCCAAGTAAACTAGAATCATAAAGATTCTCAAGGGAAATACCTGCAACAAAAGCTAACTACCACAATAACCCTCAATGGTTACCCGGTCCAACAACTTCAGAATCTGCACAACATAACTAGGGAGTGAGAACTTAAACATTCTCAGTAAGGGTCTTCACTGTACCTGCAAGAAAATTACTAAGGACTCCACATATGAGAACATATGTAACCTGCTGTGAGCTCATACAGCCTGAGGGTCTAATATATGCATATACCTTGGTCCCTTGGGACCACTCCTCATCCTAGTCCTTGAACTACAAGGCATAGCCTTGTCCTCTAGCAAGCTTAGCTTGCCAGCCTAACTAGTGATAAATCACCAGTTGAACCTCTCCCTATTTATGTTGTACAGGGGAACTATGGTGGGACTATTGTAACTAGGCCATAAAGACCTTGTAAACTAGGTGCACTAAGGTTTCACCTTGCAACCTCGTGGCTAACGGCACGGCTAGGTCGCCAAGGGTTCTAAACCTTTCACCCTAGCTAGTGGTACTTAGTTGTGATCCTTAGTAAACTAGTTTTCTTGCTTATGGTAGAAGTAACCATAAAACTTTACAAAACTCAAGAAAACTCCTAGGTCTCGAAGGACTTTTGAAAGTCTCGGAGTACCCCCGGAATGCTTAGACCCCAAGGTACCCTAAGAACCCCCTTAGGTCTCCCCTTGACCTTCCTAGCAAAACTTGGAAAATTCAGCCAACATACCTATGGCGACGCGTTGCCATAGTTGGTAATGTTCTGCCAACTTTCTAGTATTGGCGACGCATCATGGGCAATGGTACAAAACTGGCGATGCGTCGCCAATCTGTGAATCTGTAGAATTTTCACAGATTTTGCTGCTATGAACTTTGGACACTTACCAAACATATCAAACATGCTTGGTTAGCCTCCAAACTTCACATACATGTAAAACATGTTGCATAGATCACAACCAACTATCACAAGCCAATCTATGATGCATTATAACATCATTCCAATCATCACAAACCTCATAGTCCACCATGATTCAACCTTGTCCACTAACTAATGCTATTGCTAGAATTACTCAAATTCATCAAGCAAACTCATCCCAATAGCATTAATTGAACTAAAAAATACAACTCCCTTACCTCAACTCCAAGTAACAAGCAAGAATCAAGCACTCTTCCAATCCACTAAGCTCACCAAAGCACCACCTAAGTTCCAAGCAAAACATAGGCACCAAACATCAAATTCTTGCTTTCTAACCAAAACCCAAGCTCCTAATCAACTAATAAACATGAATTCAATCAAGAACACATTGGTTACCTCATACTAAAAATAGGGGATGGGAGAAAACGTGCTTCCAAGCTCCAAAACCATGGTTTTATGCTTGAAATGAGCTCCCAATGGCCTATATACTTATGATGGCTTCTCTTTTCACCAAGAAACTTTGATTTCAAGCTTAATTGGATGGAAAAATGAGGGTGGAGAGGATGAACTCGGGTTTATGGCAGCCACCCCTCCACTTTACCCTCTTATAAACCATGTTTAACACTTAAGCCACCAAAGTATTAGACATGATACACTTAAGTCCCCATCTTTTGGTAACCTTAGCTGTTCTTGATTAATCCTTGTTTATTTCATCAAGTTTGGGTTAAAGTTGAAAGTTAGGTTATAAAAACTCATTTTAACCACTCGGGATCCGGCCTGACTATTCAGGATGCAAAAATTACCATTTTGCCCCTGAATCTTATTTAGTGCCTTAACCTCCTTGGAACTTAGTGAACTTTGCTAAACTTTCCTATTCTTGCTATGTAACTTGAATTAAGATTTCAAACTTAATTTAGAGCACTTTACCTTCCTTGGGTATTCTTTCCACTAGGAGAGCCATAACATTCTCCCCTCATTTTAGAATTTAGTCCCCCAAATTTCGCTACAACTTCGGAAAAGTACTAGGATATCTTTTTAGCATATCCTACTCCATTTCCTAGGTAGCTTCCTCTTCACTATGGTTTGACCAAAGGATCTCGACCATCATAATCCACTTAGTTCGAAGTTTCTTGACTTACCTATCAAGTATTTGAACAGGTTTCTTTTCATAGGTCAAGTCTTCCATTTGAGTGTCCTTAACTCTGACTAACCAAGTTGATTGTATTTCCAAAACATAGACTAGGAATTTCTCTTGGTTTTGCCAAAACTCATGCAAAGCTGAGAAATAATCCCCCAATGCTCATTCAGAGGAATTCGTACCCTGATCCTTAGATAGGATTACTCCTATGTACTTCCAGTTTAATGCATCTGCTACCACATTTCCTTTTCCAGTACAATACTCAATTGAACAATCACAATCTTTTATGTATTCAATCCATAGATGTTGCCTCATGTTTAGATCTTTCTATGTAAACAGATACTTCAAACTCTTATATACAATCAGTGAAGATCCTGAATTCCTTGAAGACCTCCCCATCAAGTAATGTCTCCATAGCTTAAGTGCAAAAATTACTGTTGCTAGCTCAAGATTGTGAATAGGATAGTTCAACTCATTAGGTCCTCAACTGTCTTGAACCATAGGTATATTAAAGTTTCCACCTGGCTCCCCATGGTGATACACTAGGCCTTATAAACTATCCTGCATCAACACACACCACCCTTAGCTGAAGATGGATTGCAAACTCAGTATCCCTCTAGGCCAGAACCCTGATGCATCAGTGTATACTGTAAAAGCTAAGTTATTCTTTTAGCACTAGATGCTAATCTGGTAGAATGAGTATAGGTGCACTAGTCAATCTTTTCTTCAACTCCATATAAGGGCTTAACCCTCACATTTCAGTGTCCATTGCAAATCTACCAAGGCAGATGATTCTGAGTTTTCTTGGTCAGGGTCGTTACTCGCCACGGTCGGTAGCTATCACAGAGAATTTCTCTATGAATCGCCTATAGTACCATGGATATTATAATTATAGTGTCCCCACACATGGCCTGATGCCAGAAACTACCTTAAGGCACAAACCCATTTTCTTTGTCTTGAAAGGACCTTGGCTTTCAACCAGTCACTGTCTTTCTTTCCTAGGTTGGCTGGTCAACTCCACCTTTTTGCTAGATGTCCTTGTATCCTCAAATTCTCTTTCTAAGGCTTGCCTTCTAGGATAACTCATATGTCTCCAAAGCATGGGTTTCAGACCTTGAAAGAATTTCTTGGCCTTCAACTCATCATTACCAACCATGTAAGGAGCATACAAAATGTAAGTGAATTATAAAACTGCTCATACTCTCGCACAGACATCTCTCCCTGCACTAGATTCTCAAACTGGATCCTCCTTTGATCTTGTGCATCTTCATTAATATGTTCCTATTGGAACTTCTTCTCGAAGTCTGACCACTTGAGCACCTTTTTCTTACGCTTCGGTCGAGTACCATTGCTTTCTCTAAGCATCTCCATTACATCATCCCACCATAAACTAGCCTTCCCTCTCAAAATGAAAGGTATTAAGGCCATCCTTTGCTCAGACTCATAACCTCCATAGGTGAAAAGTTGATTCATCCTAGATAACCAATCTTCTACTCGATCGGGATCACCTATCCCATCAAAACTAGGGGGATCTACAGTCTTAAACTTTTCCAACAACCTCATCTGATGTGGGTTATCTCCCCTCCTTGGAGCCTCCATAACCTCTGGCTCCTCCTCCTCCTCATGAACATGATTTCTCCATTCATAACACTCACTGCTCAGCATGCCTCCTATCATTCACCTCTTGCCACAACTTTTCTGTCCTCATGATCTTGGAACAACTTGCATATGGTAGTCATACCCTGCCAATTGGGCCATAGTCTGAGTTAACCCCTGAAGCACCATGGATATTTCATCCAGCCTTACCACAACATTAGAACCCTCACCAGGTTCTCTAGCCTCCTCTCGAAGCTCCTAACCTAGTGTCAACCATAGCAACCTGCAACCAAAGCCAGACAACATTCCCCAGATGTTGGTCAGTACTAACTTTCTCATGGCTGGACTTTCCAAAACTAGATCAGCCTTAGCCTCCAATATCTATGAAAGAGCTCTAAGCTCTGAATGACACGGCCGTCCTTGGCCCCTGTTGCCAGGAGACTTGTCTCACGGTGGATTGCAATTCTAGTTGAATATGTGCACCAAATAAAACTCCATGATGCTAATTGATTCTAGAATACAGATGCATGCTCTTCATGCTTTGATAGATTAACAAAATCCTCCTAGATTCCATAGAAAATAAGTTCAAATAGCCATGGTTCCACAGGTGAAAATCAAATTTGTGTGAGTTTACTACACATAACAACTCATAGCATTCATACATAAAGTAGACTATGAGTCTAGGACTCCTCAAAATACTATATATACAAGCCTCAACTAGAGAAGCAGACAACATTCCCCAGTGGTACTAACTTTCCTAGAGTCACAAAAATCCTTGTCCAAGTGCTACTAGGCTCTGCAGCTAAAGGAAGACTCTAGTTAGTACTGTTACTTGACCAACAAGTTACCCGAGTAAACTAGAATAATAAAGATTCTCAAAGGAAATACCGGCAACAAAAGCTAACTACTGCAATTGTTAGTGTTGTTCCTAAAAGCCAATCATGAGATGATTGTATTTTTGCACATTGAGTCATGATATTTTATTAAGGCATTAACCCAGCAATTATGTTTGTTGTTTTGTTTCTACGTAACTTAACAAACATAATCGTAACCCTAGAATAATGAAATTCTTAAACGTCCCTGGTGTAGTATTATTGTGGAGCGGGTTGCAATAATACATAACGACTAGCATATGTGGAAACTAATATGAGATATGTAGTCTACATATGGGTACAAGTTGGAGAACTTGTGTACTGGACTGACCCACCATGAGAACACTACATGGATCGTTATATGAGTGTCATAAGTGATTCTCATAGTGATCATGGTATATGTAGTCCTTCGACCTAAGATCATCAAGGTTCCCTACATGTGAGTCACATACTTTGATACTTTCCTTTGTTGCTCGTAACTGAGTGAACTTGAAGGAGGTCATTGGGTATGTCACATATCATGCGCAGGGATTTTTATGATCAAGATGGGATTTGTCCCTCCCATGTAACGGGAGTGATATCTTTAGGCCCCTTGATAGAGTGAGACTTAGAAAATGCATGACCATGCTCGGATGAGTTGATATACAATATCAATGTCATCAGCTTAAGTTAGTCTACGCGGTAATCAAGAAACCAAAGATTAGGCTATACGAGAGCGACACAATCGATGTCTCATTCTTAGTCTTGATATCTTGGAAAAAGGGACAATGGCATATATCGGTGATGATCATAAAGGTTTAGTCGAATCATCGACAATCTTGTCATTTGGGTAGCAATGATGTGTTGCCAGACACCGCTCATTGCTTATGATCATAAATGTGATTTATGATCATTGCCAACGTGGCAAGAGCCTATTGGGTCGCACACATAGAGCTATTTGGATCATTACAGTGCATGGGCTAATATTTGGGTTATGGTTTCACTTTAATTTCGTATTAATAATGGGCCAAAGAGTTGAGCCATTATTAAGCTCGAAATTAAAGCCTAATTGGATTAGGGCTTTGAAACCCATTAGGCATGGAAGTTGAGTCTCACTATAAATACAACTTCTAGTGAGAAATTCGCAGGTCTCCTTGCCCTAGCCTCCAAAAAGGACAGCCACACTCTTCTCTTGCAATTCCTTAGAGGACGCAAGCTAGCATTGCGAGCGTAAGAGAAACGCATCTGCCGGGACACGGTGGAAGTGTGATGATCCCGAGAGGCTCGTGTGGATACCATAGAGAGCCTAAACACGTCAACTATTCAAGTTTTGTGATTTGACTCTACAGTTGAGTGAGAGATCTCAACCGAAAATTAGGTATGAAAAGTTTTTAACACCCGGTTTGCCCCATTTCACTTGGATCCTAGAGGGTTTCGCTTAAATTTCACTGTGCTGTTTGGCTCCCGAAACCCATCAGTGGTATCAGAGCTACTGGTGTAACCCTAAATCGGGATTGAGTGTTGAATCGCATGATGCTATGTGTTCGGTTGCTTTTCTGCCATGATTAATTAGATTGATTCATGATGCATGAAACTGGAATTCGTAATGAACATATGAGATATATGAAGAAACGACACAAATTGGTTAATGAGATTAACCCGAAATTGATAGTTATGAGATACCTATATGGATTAGGATTCTTGGAATAGTTGCAAAAACCCTAGCTTTGTTCGGATTTGGCCTATTTGGGCACCGAAAGTAAGGTATTTTTGGTGGCTCGAATGGAGGAGTCTCGGGTGCCTACTTTCTCGAAATAGAATATTTCGGGCTCCCCACACCCCCCGCAAGGGCGGCTCCCCTTGACCCCGTCCGCTGACTAGTCAGCGGAACCACCGCCCGGTGACCGGCTAGCGGGACCGCCGTATGCAAAGCGCCACATAAATAAAAACTGGTTAATCAACACACGAAAATTGGCATGCATCTTTGTTGAATGAGATTTGACATGATATGCTGATTGGTGTTTGAAGCATGGTGCATGGTTATAGCCCTTGATTGGTTGTACTTGTAAATACGGCTTGCGAGTCGTGCCTTTTCTTATCACTCTCATTGTACATTCTCTTCTCATCTTACTCCCCTCAAATGTAACTCGAGGTTTCTATTATTGATGTAATGGTGCATTATGGGATCATCCAAGGTAGTATGTCCAAGGATCATCCAAGGTGGTATGTCCAAGGAGGTGACAACAAAAGGGCAGCCAAGAAAGGAAGAAAAGGAGCTTGTGAAGACTCTTTTTCTTTTCTTAGGCTTTTATGATATTCTCATTGGCTTGAGAATATCGCATAGTTTGGGCTATAACCATGTCACATTTACTTTCTTGAACGCATGAGATGCATGTTTTATATTTGTATGTGATGCATGTATAAGACAACCGGAGATAACAAATTGGTGAGATCAAACGAAAAAATCCCTCAAACAAATATTAAGTCATAAATGTGATGCCTTCCAAATGTTGGCACTCGTCAAGACTTTGATCAACATTAGGTGGGTTTGCCAAAGCAAAGCACCTATGTTCATCTTGGTAAGGCGTGATGGGATAATAGTGATATCCAAATTGCTAACTTTGGGTCTGACTTAACTAAGTCATCCTAATAGGATTAGGGACTTAGAGGCATAGAGTTGGGCTTAAGCTCATGAGATGAGCTTGGACAAGTGTTGTTCACCCAACTATCCAAGAGTTGCATAAGATGCAATTGGCAAAGAGTTGCCTACCTAAATAGCTGTAACTTGAGAGAAAAGCCAAAGCTGACTCAGGTTGTGGTCAAATATGGATCTTGGCCCACTAGAATACCTTAGCGCCGAGTTATTCCTAAAAAATATCGAGGGTTATTATTTTGAGGAAAATAGTGGGAGTATCGTTTAATAAAAGTCGTTATTAAATGAATTAAAATACATGACTCTTACACTGCATATTTACTGTTGTAGATAACCATGGCACAAAACACATCGACACTTTCGTTGCGATCGATCCTTGAAAAGGAAAAACTGAATGGGACCAATTTCTCAAATAGTACCGAAACTTGAGGATAGTCCTCAAACAAGGGAGAAAGGCTTATTTCCTAGAGCAGCCCATTCTGAATGAGCCTGCTCCCACTGCTCCAAGAGCTGAAAGGGATGCTCACAAGAGGCATTCTGATGATGCTTTGGATGTTGCATGCCTCATGCTTATTACCATGGAATCTGAGCTTCAGAAGCAACATGAGAACATGGGGGCGTTCGATATGATCGAACATCTCAAAATGCTTTTCCAAGAGCAAGCTAGGCATGAGAGGTTTGAGACCTCTAAGGCATTGTTTCAGTGCAAGATGTCTGAGGGAAGTCCCGTGGGTCCTCATGTGCTTAAGATGATTGGGTACATTGAGAATCATGAGAATTTGGGATTTGCTCTTCAGAAAGAGTTGGCTATTGATGTAGTCTCGCAATCATTGCCTGAAAGCTACAGTCAGTTCGTCATGAACTATAACATGAACGACCTTGACAAGTCCCTTCCTGAATTGCTCAACATGTTGAGAACTGCTGAGCAAAACCTTAAGAAGGCTAAGCCCATTTTGATGGTTCAAAAGGGCAAGGGAAAGGGAAAAGCCAACAAGAAGAAGGATAAAGCTAATGGAAAGTCCAATGCTAGTTCTTCTTCAGCTGCATTGAAACCAAAGGGTGGTGTGGCAAAGGAAGGGGAGTGCTTCCATTGTAAGCAACCTGGACACTGGAAGCGCAACTGCAAGCTCTATCTTGAAGAACTTGCTAAGGAAAAGGGAAGTAAGACTTCCACTTCAGGTATTTTTGTTATAGAGGCTAACTTTTCTACTTCCTCATCTTGGGTATTGGATACTGGATGTGGATCTCACATTTGTGCAAATGTGCAGGATCTAAGTAGAAGTAGAAGATTGGCCCGAGGTGAAGTGGACCTACGTGTTGGAAATGGAGCAAGGGTTGCTGCCTTAGCCGTAGGGACTTATGTTCTCACTTTACCTAGTGGATTAGTTTTAGAATTAGACAACTGCTACTTTGTGCCTACTATTAGTAGAAATTTGATTTCTGTTTCTTGTTTGGACAAGAAAGGTTTTTCATTTATAATAAAGGACAAATGTTGTTCTATTTATTTGAATGAAATCTTTTATGGTAGTGCTCAACTTAGCAATGGGTTGTATGTTCTAGACCTCGAAGATCCAATCTATAATGTGAATACCAAGAAGGTCAGATTAAATGATTCAAACCCGACCTATCTCTGGCACTGTCGCTTGGGCCATATAAATGAGACCCGCATATCCAAGCTCCATAAGGATGGACTCTTGGACTCATTTGATTTTGAATCATATGAGACATGTGAGTCATGTTTGTTGGGCAAGATGACCAAAGCCCCATTCACAGGGCAAAGTGAAAGGGCTAATGACTTACTAGGACTCATACATAGTGATGTATGTGGCCCTATGTCTACACAAGCTAGAGGAGGTTTCCAATACTTCATTACTTTCACTGATGACTTTAGCAGATATGGCTATGTGTATCTTATGAGACACAAGTCAGAATCCTTTGAAAAGTTCAAAGAATTCAAGAATGAAGTAGAGAATCAACTCGAGAAGAGTATCAAAGTGCTTCGATCAGATCGAGGTGGAGAGTACTTGGATCGAGAATTCCTTGACTATCTGAAGGAGTGTGGTATAGTATCACAACTCACTCCACCAGGTACACCTCAATGGAATGGTGTATCTGAAAGGAGAAATCGAACTCTGTTAGACATGGTTCGCTCTATGATGAGTCAAGCTGACCTTCCAAACTCCTTTTGGGGACATGCTCTAGAGACAGCCGCTTTTACACTAAACCGAGTTCCATCTAAATCGGTTCAAAAGACACCATATGAGATATGGAGTGGGAGGCGTCCCAATTTGTCTTTTATGAAGATTTGGGGCTGTGACGCTTATGTGAAACGTCAATCCTCTGACAAACTAGGGCCCAAATCTCAAAAATGCCTTTTTGTTGGGTATCCCAAAGAAACAAAGGGTTACTATTTCTACAATCCTTCTGAGCAAAAAGTGTTTGTTGCTCGAACTGGTGTCTTTTTAGAGAAAGAGTTTATCTCTAAAGAAACTAGTGGGAGGAAAGTAGAACTTGAAGAAATTCAAGAACAACAAGGAGACATCGAACCTGAAATGGAACCTGAACAGACACCACAAGATGTTGTGGTTCAAGAGTCTGTTCCTGTAGCACAGAGCCCACGTAGGTCTGGTAGGATTCGGCGTGAGCCTGAGAGATATGGATTTCTCATGACTCACACTGGTGATGTGATGCTCATGGATCAGGATGAGCCCACAACCTACCAACAAGCTATGTCGGGGCCTGACTCTGAGAAGTGGCTAGTGGCCATGAAATCCGAGATGGAATCCATGTATGAAAACCAAGTATGGACTTTGGTTGACCCACCTGAAGGGGTAAAACCCATAGGGTGCAAATGGGTTTTCAAGAAGAAAACTGACATGGATGGTAATGTGATTACCTTTAAGGGACGATTGGTTGCAAAAGGTTTCAAGCAAATTCATGGTATTGACTATGATGAAACTTTTTCACCAGTTGCTATGCTTAAATCCATCCGAATTTTGTTTGCTATTGCTGCACACTATGATTATGAGATATGGCAAATGGATGTCAAAACTGCATTCCTAAATGGAAAGCTACTTGAGGATGTGTACATGACACAACCTGAGGGTTTTGTCACTCCTGAGAATGCCAATAAAGTGTGCAAGTTGCAAAGGTCCATTTATGGACTGAAGCAAGCTTCTCGAAGTTGGAATCTTTGTTTTGATGATGCAATCAAAGAGTTTGGTTTTATCAAAAATGAAGATGAACCTTGTGTCTACAAGAAGGTTAGTGGGAGTGCTATTGTCTTCTTGGTGTTGTATGTAGATGACATACTACTCATCGGGAATGACATTCTTGAGCTACAGTCTGTGAAGACTTGGCTGGGAAAATGTTTCTCTATGAAGGACTTGGGTGAAGCAGCCTATGTGTTAGGCATCAGGATCTATAAAGATAGATCTAGAAAGCTTCTTGGCCTAAGTCAAAGTACATATATTGACAAGGTGCTAAAGAGGTTTAGCATGCAAGATTCCAAGAAAGGATTCTTGCCCATGTCGCATGGTATAACTCTTTCTCGATCTCAGTGTCCGAGTACACCCGAGGAGAGAAAGCGCATGAGTAAGATTCCATATGCCTCAGCAATTGGATCTATCATGTATGCCATGATATGCACTCATCCCGATGTCTCATATGCTTTGAGCATGACCAGTAGGTACCAATCAAACCTCGGTGAAAGTCATTGGACAGCTGTTAAGAACATCCTTAAGTACCTACGAATGACTAAGGATGCGTTCTTGGTCGTTGGAGGGGAAGATGAGCTCGTTGTAAGGGGTTACACCGATGCAAGCTTCCAATCCGATAAGGATGATTTTAGATCGCAATCTGGTTATGTGTTTTGTATTGGTGGTGGTGCTGTGAGCTGGAAGAGTTCAAAGCAAGAGACAGTAGCTGACTCTACAACAGAATCTGAGTACATTGTCGCCTCTGATGCTGCGAATGAGGCAGTTTGGATCAAGAAGTTCATCACTGAACTTGGAGTGGTTCCAAGCATTACCAACTCGATAGAGCTATATTGTGACAACAATGGAGCAATCGCACAAGCTAAGGAACCTCGTTCTCACCAGCGATCCAAACACATACTCCGACGCTATCATCTCATTAGGGAGATCATCGAGAGGGGTGACATAAGGATATACAGGACTTCGATAGATAGCAACATTGCTGATCCGCTGACAAAGCCCCTTATGCAGCAAAAGCATGATAGCCATTCTAGGTCCATCGGTATTAGATACATGGATGATTGGCTTTAGTGCAAGTGGGAGATTGTTACTGTTATGCCCAAAAGCCAATCATGAGATGATTGTATTTTTGCACATTGAGTCATGATATTTTATTAAGTCATTAATCCAGCAATTATGTTTGTTGTTTTGTTTCTACGTAACTTAACAAACATAATCGTTACCCTAGAATAATGATATTCTTAAACGTCTCTGGTCTAGTATTATTTTGGAGTGGGTTACAATAATACATAACGACTCGCATATGTGGAGACTAATATGAGATATGTAGTCTACATATGGGTACAAGTTGGAGAACTTGTGTACTGGACCGACCCACCATGAGAACACTACATGGATCGTTATATGAGTGTCATAAGTGATTCTCATAGTGATCATGGTATATGTACTCCTTTGACCTAAGATCATCAAGGTTCCCTACATGTGAGTCACATACTTTGATACTTTCCTTTTTTGCTCGTAACTGAATGAACTTGAAGGAGGTCATTAGGTATGTCACATCTCATGCGGAGGGATTTGTATGATCAAGATGGGATTTGTCCCTCCTATGTAACGGGAATGATATCTTTGGGCCCCTTAATAGAGTGGAACTTAGAAAATGCATGGCCATGGTCGGATGAGTTGATATACGATATCAATGTCATCAGCTTAAGTTAGTCTACTCGGTAATCAAGAAACCAAAGATTAGGCTATACGAGAGTGACACATTCCATGTCTCGTGCTTAGTCTTGATATCTTGGACAACGGGACAATGGCATATATCGGTGATGATCATAAAGGTTTAGTCGAATCATCAACAATCTTGTCACTTGGGTAGCAATGATGTGTTGCTAGACACCGCTCATTGCTTATGATCATAAAGGCGATTTATGATCATTGCCAACGTGGCAAGAGCCTATTGGGTCACACACATAGAGCTATTTTGGATCATTAGAATGCATGGGCTAATTATTTGGGTTATGGTTTCACTTTAATTTCGTATTAATAATGGGCCAAAGAGTTGAGCCATTATTAAGCCCGAAATTAAATCTTAATTGGATTATGGCTTTGAAACCCATTAGGCCTAGAAGTTGAGTCTCACTATAAATACAACTTCTAGTGAGAAATTCGCAGGTTTCCTTGCCCTAGCCTCCAAATAGGACAGCCACACTCTTCTCTTGCAATTATTGGAGGACGCAAGCTAGCATTGCGAGCGCAAGAGAAATGCATCTGTCGGGACACGGTGGAAGCGTGGTGATCCCGAGAGGCTCGTGTGGATACCATAAAGAGCCTGAACACGTCAACTGTTCAGGTTTTGTGATTCGACTCTACAGTTGAGTGAGAGATCTCAACCGAAAATTAGGTATGAAAATTTTTGAACACCCGGTTTACCCCGTTTCACTTGGATCCTGGAAGGTTTCGATTAAATTCCGCTACGCTGTTTGGCTCCCGAAAGCCATCAGCAATAACCATCAACAGTTACCTGGTCCAACAACTTCAGAATCTACACAACATAACTAGGGAGTGAGAACATAAATATTCTCAGTAAGAGTCTTCATTGTACTAGCAAGAAAATTACAAAGGACTTTACATATGAGAACATATGTAACCTGTTGTGAGCACATATAGCCTAAGGGTCTAATATATGCATATACCTTGGTCCCTTGGAATCACTCCTCATCCTAGTCCTTGAACTACAAGATATAGCCTTGTCCTCTAGCAAGCTTAGCTTGCTAGCCTAACTAGTGATAAATCACCAGTTGAACCTCCCCCATTTATGTTATACAGGGGAACTATGGTGGGACTATTGTAACTAGGCCATAAATACCTTGGTTCCTTGGAATCACTCTTCATCCTAGTCCTTGAACTACAAGGCAAAGCCTTGTCCTCTAGCAAGCTTAGCTTGCCAGCCTAACTAGTGATAAATCACCAGTTGAACCTACCCCGTTTATGTTGTATAGGGGAACTATGGTGGGACTATTGTAACTAGTCCATAAAGACCTTGTAAAATAAGTGCATTAAGGTTTCACCTTGTAAAATAAGTGCATTAAGGTTTCACCTTCCAACCTCGTGGCTAACGGCATGGCTAGGTCGCCAAGGGTTCTAAACCTTTCACCCTAGCTAGTGGTACTTAGTTGTGATCTTTAGTAAACTAGTTTTCTTGCTTATGATAGAAGTAACCATAAAACTTTACAAAACTCAAGAAACCTCCTAGGCCTTGAAGGACTTTTGAAAGTCTTGGATTACCCCCGGAATGCTTAGACCCCAAGGTACCCTAAGAACCCCATTAGGTCTCCCCTTGACCTTCCTAGCAAAACTTGGAAAATTCAACCAACATACATATGGCGACGCGTCGCCACAGTTGGTAACGTTCTGCCAACTTTCTAGTATTGGCGACGCGTCGTGAACAATGGTACAAAACTGGCAACGCGTCATTAATCTGTGAATCCGTAGAATTTTTACAGATTTTGCTGCTATAAACTTTGGACACTTACCAAACATATCAAACATGCTTGGTTAGCCTCCAAACTTCACATACATGTAAAACATGTTACATAGATCACAACCAACTATCACAAGCCAATCTATGATGCATTATAACATTATTCCAATCATCACAAACCTCATAGTCCACCATGATTCAACCTTGTCCACTAAATAATGCTATTGCTAGAATTACTCAAATTCATCAAGCAAACTCATCCTAATAGCATTAATTGAATTAAAAAATATAACCCCTTTACCTCAACTCCAAGTAACAAGCAAGAATCAAGCACTCTTCCAATCAACTAAGCTCACCAAAGCACCACCTAAGTTCCAAGCAAAACATAGGCACCAAACATCAAATTCTTGCCTTCCAACTAGAACCCAAGCTCCTAATTAACCAATAAACATGAATTCAATCAAGAACACATTGGTTACCTCATACTAAAAATAGGGGATGGGAGAAAACATGCTTCAAAGCTCCAAAACCATGGTTTTTTGCTTGAAATGAGCTCCCAATAGCCTATATACTTATGATGGCTTCTCTTTTCACCAAGAAACTTTGATTTCAAGCTTAATTGGATGGAAAAATGAGGGTGGAGAGGATAAACTTGGGTTTATGGCAGCCACCTCTCCACTTTACCATCTTATAACCTATGTTTAACACTTAAGCCACCAAAGTATTAGACATGATACACTTAAGTCCCCATCTTTTGGTAACTTTAGCTATTCTCAATTAATCCTTGTTTATTTCATCAAGTTTAGGCTTAAGTTAAAAGTTAAGTTATAAAAACTCATTTTAACCACTCAGGATCCAGCTCGACTATTTAAGGTGCAAAAATTACCATTTTGCCCTTAAATCTTATTTAGTGCCTTAACCTCATTAGAACTTAGTGAAATTTGCTAAACTTTGCTGAACTTTGCTGAACTTTCCTATTCTTGCTATGTAACTTGAATTAAGGTTTCAAACTTAATTTAGAGCACTTTACCTTCCTCGGGTATGCTTCCCACTAGGAAAGCCATAACAAAATAGGTTTGGAGTTAGAATCTGACCATAAGTGCATGCAACATATGAAAAAAGAACATATAGTGTATGTAAAATGTACCTATGAGAAACTACCAAACAAGTATCAAATAATCACTGTGGATTATTTGGCTCCTACACAATGTTATCTGCACATTAACAGTAAGGGTAAGTATATAAAATACTTCATAAGGCATTCTACAACAATACATAACAACATCACACATAATAAACCATATGCACACATTGCCATGCATGCATGAACCTTGCCCATAAACTATATGAGCATGCCATGAGCTCTTATACCATGGAGTATTATATAGTGATCATCATACCATGCCCTTGTGGGTACATGACTCCCCATACTTCTCACACAAGCAATCAACCAAACAAACAAAAACAAAAACACCCATTAGTCCAATATTGCCTTTGAGCATGCACCCTTATATTTACCCTAGAGCTTGCCAGCTTTAGCTAGCTCAAAAACTCCCTTATTGTATGCAGCAGGGTTTGACCACATTTTGTATGGGTCATAGTGCCCATGAATGTGTCTTGCCCCTTGTAGGGCCCTTTGGCCTTATAGGCCCATGTGTATGCTTACTTATGAGCCAACTCATTTATCGAGCCTAAGTGTCATTTGGGCCTTATGGCTTTGCCTTAGGCTCCCCCTTGTGGGTCATGCCGAAAGTGCAACCCAAGGTCCACAAGAAACAAAGGCCCCGGGATGTGCCGATATGGCTCCCTAAGTGAGCACAGCCATAAGCTCACGAAAGCATGTATATGTGCGCCCTCGGGTGCCCCTTAGGCATACATGGTTGGCACACCCATGTACACCTCAGCACACCAAACTCACCATGCTCCTAGGCACCCCAAAATATTCATGCACCTAGGAGCCCATGTCGCACACACACACACACATACTGAGCCCTTCAACTTGGTCATAAAACATACACACCCAAACTGGGGCACACCTTTCTTGTGCTTACCAAACCTTGAAGGCCCAGACACACTTATCTACCAAGAATCCAAGCCCTAGTCCACACACTATTTTATAGCCCATGCACCAAGGACACCACCTATTGCCCAAATTAAGACCTAGGTCCAGCCTTAGTGCCATTTAAGCCCTCTTTGGCTCTATTGGTCACCCTGTGCCCTTTTGCTCTACCATTTGTCCTAGCTTTCACCAAGCTAAAACATAGCTAGAGCTTATCAAAGAGAGAAGGGCTAGAACACCTTACCCTTGTGTAGATTTCACACTTGTAAGCTCAAAGATCCACCTCATACAAGCCCGATCCTAGTCCTTTGGAGTTCCTTGTTTAACCATAGTAATTAACCATGTTAATAAAATATTTTTGACACTAGGGGATGTATCACTATTCAAGAACTAGAACAAAAAATGATACACTCCTTACCTTAAGAAAACAAACACTTAGAATTGTAGCTCCTTTCCTAAAAGCTCATTGATTTTCCTTCTTTTCTCCATGCTTAACCTTGCAAAAAATCATTGGTTTTTTATGAGCACAGATGCCAATCTAAACAAGGATGAACTAAGCTTAAACCAAAACACATTCTCACCTAAAAAATATACCAAAACCGTAGCAACCTTTTGGAGAAAACAAACTCTTAACCCCCATTTGCAACACGTACACCCTACCCTTGATTTTTCACTTACATGCTCTCCTTATCTTATTTTTATTTAATTTTTTTGGTGATTTTATATGTGTTTGAAAGTGAGTTTTTGGGTTTGGGGATGAATAAGGATGGAAAATGGTTGAAGGGGTTAAAGTGGTAAAGGGTTAAGGCTTTTGCATGGTTAGTAAAGGTTTAAGCTACTTAATCAAGGGAAAATGGAGCTCACCCACATTTTTTAAACTGGTTTTCTACCCCATTAATAGGTTACTTCCCTCCCACAAGTGCACAAAGGTTGTATGGGTTAAAAGAAGCTTAAACTGTTGGATAAAAGGATGCCACCTCCATAAACTTCTCCACTATGTCCCCAAATGAACTTTAAATCTTATATTTTCTTTCCTCCACTTCTAACCATATATTTTCATACCATTGGCCAGGTTTGATTTTATTTTACCGGGTTTGACTCAAGTTTGACCAAGTTTGAGGAACCAAAAATACCAAAATGCCCTTTTTAGCTTTTCTTGCAAGAAAAGTCTCAAACTTGCTCAATTTAACTTTGAACTTCACCAAATTTCACCAAATGGTTTCAAACACAATTTATCATCTTACCAAAACCATTTTGACCATATTTGACCTAAAAATTACCATTTTCCCTTCTTTGCTTCCTTAGCAAGAAAAGGCCAATCTTTGGTCAAATTGAGTTCAAATTTCATTGAGATGCTCATTTCACCTATAGAAGTTCAATTCCATCCATCTTGGTCACATTTTGACCTTTTACATGCCAAATTACCGATTTGCCCCTAGTTTCCCTTATCATTAATTTACTTCAGATTTTTAATCCTATGAACTCCAAGGACTATTTGACTCATTGGCTTGACTTAAACCTAGCTTGCAAGTGTGATCTAATTAAGGATCATGTAAATAAAATAAATTAATTACCTAATAAAGTGAGGGTTTTCACAATAAAGCCTCTAGTTAGACTAGTTTATGTAGACTTTTTTACTGTATATGTTTTTATATACACTATGGTTGCTTATCAATGTATATAAGTTAGAAGGTGTGTGTACATAGGTTAATACTTGAAGTTCAAGTAAATGTGTTTATATGACTTCAGTGTGTATTTCAAGTGCTTTGTGAATGCCATGGCAAGTATTTGAAGGGTTTTATTTATTACTTCTCTTTCAGATGCCAAAGTTAAGTATGCATTGATTCATGTTGTAGGATAATCAACTAGTAGCATGTAAAGTTTTAAATAATACAAGTATTAGATTCATTATTTGTGAGCTTGATTACTAAATCCTAATTAACCTAAAATCCTGTAGACAGCCTATATTGGGGTAGGCAAGGTTCCTTTTAGTGTCACAATGGTGTAGCTCCACACAAGATGACTATTTTTGCACACTTCTCATTGACTTGTCTTTTTAGGGGACTTCAATGTTGGATTGGTAGATTTTTCCAGTGAGAGGTTGCTTTCAACTTACTTCAGCTGTGCCAAGTGTTGCTTGAATTGCTAGGTGATTTCCATCATAAGGTTATGCTAGAAATCTCACAGGAATCCCATCATCATGGTAATGGGTCATTTATCCTTAGGGGCTAAGGTGTTTTATGGAGGAAGAAAATCTATATCAGTGTGAGAGTCTTGATTCCCCTATTCCCTTTTAAGTGACTGGTTTCTACCATTACGATCGACAGCTAGGTTCCCATGGGCTACACTAGTTGATGTCCTTCATTGTTGCTAGTGGATAAGTTCATCATAAGTGAGATTGGTGCAGTGTTCCTCTAGGAGAAGTATCCTAAACTAGCAAACAAGGGAGATAAGGGGGTCCCCATAGTCTTTCTAGGGAGGAAACTCTAACAATTAAGTCAAACGGAGAGTAAAGAGGATATGAAAAGAGTTAGCCACATGAAAGTGAGAAAGAGTTGGGTTACCTTGAAATGAAGGGTTACCTCGTATATATAAGGTAAGGGTAGGTATATCCACTTTGTGATTCCAAGGACTAGGAGGGATACGTGTCTAACCATATCTAGATTTCCAGAGGCCATGCCTTGATGAACCCATTGCTAGTTGTTATTCTAACACCTAAAGCCATTTCCTAGGCAGTGTTACTTGGCATATGGATATGTCAGCCTATTCATGGTCCCATGAAGGCCCTTGGTAGGGAATGACCAATTTACTTACACAAAGGTCATGGCCTACTTTGTGATGCCCGATGGTCCTCAATTTTAGTGTTCTTTTGGTCTCATTGGACAAGCCCCTAAGTGTATAGGTATGGACCTTGGCTATAGACAATAATGAGGCACCTATGTGATATAAGGAGCTTGCTACCAATGTCCTTCATTGGCTTTAAGGTGGGTTTGGCACTGAGGTGTAACTGAGGCCCTTTTGGGTGAAAGTGTCATCCAAGGTATGCTAGTACCTAGGCCATCACGAGCCTTTCCTTTCTCACCTAACAAATGCATTTTACTCAATGTAAGAGTAGGTTTTAAGGCCTCCTTCAATGTCCTAGAAGTCTTAAAAAAGCCCAAGGGTCAAAACCTTAGTTATGGGTACTCAATTACCTTCCTCTATCTTGAATTGGAATGCATTGTGCATTGCAGTGCTAGGGGCTAGCATTATCACGGCACATGCATTCTAATGCTATGAGCACATAGGCCCTTGGGTACCATAGTGCCAGGACACATTCTAGGCTCCGTGTTTCTTATGCAATATGCACACAACTTTGCCCCCAAAAGCTTAACTAACAAGGCCTCAATTCTTTGAACTAGGGTATGGTTAAATTATGGACTAACTAGCATAAGGTTAGGGTCTAGTTAGTGAGGTCAGAATAATAGATGTATAAGACTGGTGACTTGATTGCATAATAGAGCTAGGTTTAGCTCTCAGGTAATAAGAAGTTTCGTTACTCAATTGGAAAATAAGTGGTAGTTGCTACAAAAATTGGTTGTGATTAAGTCAAGAAGGACTTGATTGCATAATTGGTATATGTGCAGGTATAATTGAATGGAACAATAGGAATTAGGGGTTGATTAGGGGCTAGAGTGAGCCATGCAAAAAGTTGAATGGCGAAAGTGGGCATTAACCCACAACTCTGAACATGTGGCAATCTCTAAGATCTTTTTCTTCCAAATGAGGGATGGCTAGTGAGCCATTGTTCCAAGAGCTGTGAAACAAAAAACCAGAGAAGGTTAGGCTAGTTCTTGAGAAATTTGGCAAAGAAGAACTAGAAGGCTCAAACTAAGGTGATCACAAGTCTTCCTTCATAACAAAGCTTCCTTTGGTGCCGCAACCTTGATTTAGCTTCAAAGCTAGTGACTACCGAGAAGGTAATAAAGCTAAGTGTTGGTTTCTAGCTTGGAATTGTGGCATTTGAAGCTTGAACGCTTGCAATCAACTAGGTAGCACATGTATGATAGACTAGGAGTCAAATGAGTGCATGTGTTGTTGTTTAAGGGTTCAGTTATGATTCAGGCATAGGTGGTGTCCTATTTTGGTTCCATTGAGTGTCTAAGATACCGTGTTAACAAGCTAGCTTATGGAAATTGAAGCATACAATTGAGACCTAGGAGTGGCTAAGACTTTGGGAGGTGTTTGGCCAGCACATGATGTTCTTTGAACATCTAATTGGGTCTAAAGCTCAAGTTAGTGTGTTTGATTATGGTAATTTTGTTGGGCCCAAGGATGGCTGTAGGAACTATGGAATACTAAGTGTGTGTTCATTTTAGCTTGTTTGTTGATTGTTTTGCTTGTTAGGTTTGGTTAATGTCTCGGGTTCTATATGTGTATATGTGCTTTATTTGTTTTGTGGTTTGTGTTTGCCCTGTTTATTTTTGGATGCAAGTTCTAAAAGCTTGAAGAATTTTTATATATCTTACTAAGCTTAAGTGGAACTTACCCTTGTTGTTTTAATACGTTGCAAGGAAAGGCATAACATAGAAAGCATGCTTTAGTACTTGCTTGTGAAAGTGTTATTTCAAGTACTAACTTGCTTTGCATGTTTCTATGTTTCTGGATGTGTCTGTGACTCTTAGTGTCAACTAACATAATGGTTGGCTTGTGTTTTAGCTATTTTTGGTTTGAGTAAGGAAGCTATAGACCAAAACTCAGGACTTGAAAGGGGACTTATAGAAGCCTAGGCTAGTTACACAAAGTGTAAGCAATTAGCTTAAGTAACAAGCTAGTGTATTCTGTGTCTGCTTCCCTGTAGATATACGTGTAATTTTGATGTTCTGGGTTTGCCATTATATCATGGATCAAGTTATGGTTTCATATGTGAGATCTTGAACTACTTGTACTAGCTATTTCTAGAGAAAGGATATTCTAGACTTGTATATATTTTGATTCTAGTGGCATGCTGTATTTGTGAATCCATGAGTTGTATTGAGTTATTTTGTGGCTATTTAATTTTGCTTCATTCCTTTAAAATTCTTAAGTGAGCTCACAAAATATCAAAGTAAATAATTACTTGTAGCATTAGGTAGTTTTTTTTCAGTTTTGTGCAAAACCAAAAACACTAAAGTTGAGAAAAATCTGCCCAAGTGTTGTTTGGTACAACTTGGTCTTTTTCATGGTTCTAACTGCCTCATTATTAAAGGGTTGCTTGCGTTAAAGAGTGGCTTGACTTAGGGGCTTAAAATTGTTAGTGGGAAGGGTAGTTAGCACTATAACAGTTGGTATTAGAGTAGGTTTGGTCCATAGGAAACAGCTTCCTTAAGTAGCTAATTGAGTCACATTGTGAACAATTATTGTTGCATGTTGTTTCAGGAGGATAACTACGACCAGAAGGAGGCAATATAATGAAGAATAGGAGCAAGGCCATAGGGCTGAGCATGTTGAGGACATGAGATAGAGAGAGCCTAGGGGTCAGGAGGAAGTACTTCACGGCCAGGTGGGTTTTGAAGAAGGAAGAAATGCTACTAAACCCAGTAAGGCACCTTAAGATAGTGTGGAGGAGATGATGCTTGCCATACAAGCTACCTTGGCACAAATGGTAGCTAGCATGCAAATGCTAGTTTAACATTAGGCAATAGTAAATCAACACAAGGAGGCAATTAAACCCAGACTAGAAAAAGAGCATCATCAAAGCAATAATCAATGGGCCTAAAAGGAAGAGCAAGTAAGCAAAATTATGATTAATCAAAAGGATGAGCTTGATAAGGATAGGAGACACCCAAGGGCCAGAATAGTAGGATTTAAGATAAGACAATAAGGGAGATATGAAATTGAAATAAGTGATGAGTTGCCTGAAAGACATTCCAGATAGAGGAATGTAAGGCAAGAACAAGAGTAAGGTGTTAGAAGAATAAGGCACATGAGAGAAAAGATGCATAGAGAAGATAAAAATGAAGTAGAACTCAATGAGGGGTAGCTTGAGAGGTTCCTAAACCTCAAGCCCCCTTATTTTAAAGGTGATGGAGGGCCTGCAGAAGCTGAGTACTAGTTGTACCAGTTAGAGAAAGTTTTTTGAAAGAATGGTTTTGACCTCAACCCAAAAGTTTTGGTTAGCCACCTCAAGTTGAAAGGTGGTGTTGAGCTACGATGGAGGACCACTCATAAAGGTTTTCAGGCCAAGCTTGAAAGGGAGCAAGGAGAAAGACATAGGAAGATAAAATGGGCTGAATTTTTCTAGGCTTTTCAAAGCCAATATGTGAGTGAAGCAACAACAGACCAGAAGTAGATGGAATTTGATCAACTGGTCCAAGGAACATTGTTAGTGGCTCAATATGAGCACAAATTTAGCTAACTAATCAGGTATGCACCCAATAGGATGGACAGAAGGTCCTAAAGGCCAAAAGGTTTATAAGGGGCATGAAACCAGAGATCAAACAGATCCTTAAAGAGCGTTAGGATTGAAGATTATTACCAAGCTATGCAAAGGGCTTTATCCTTAGAGCAAGAGTTTCTGAAACAAGGCATGTATGCCATGGGTCCTAGAGAGTCAAGCAAGCCTTCCAAGGGAAGTCAGAAAAGGAAAGAAGTTGAAGGGCTATTAAATAAGGCCAAGAAAGACAAGGGTCCTAAGTGTGGAAGGTTTCATGGTGTTAGTGTTGTGCCCAAAAGCCAGTCATGAGATGATTGTATTTTTGCACATTGAGTCATGATATTTTATTAAGGCATTAATCCAGCAATTATGTTTGTTGTTTTGTTCCTGCGTAACTTAACAAACATAATTGTAACCCTAGAATAATGATATTCTTAAAAGTCCCTGGTCTAGTATTATTGTGGAGCGGGTTGCAATAATACATAACGACTAGCATATGTGGAGACTAATATGAGATATGTAGTCTACATATGGGTACAAGTTGGAGAACTTGTGTACTGGACCGACCCACCATGAGAACACTACATGGATCGTTATATGAGTGTCATAAGTGATTCCCATAGTGATCAGGGTATATGTAGTCCTTCGACCTAAGATCATCAAGGTTCCCTACATGTGAGTCACATACTTTGATACTTTCCTTTGTTGCTCGTAACTGAGTGAACTTGAAGGAGGTCATTGGGTATGTCACATATCATGCGGAGGGATTTGTATGATCAAGATGGGATTTGTCCCTCCTATGTAACGGGAGCGATATCTTCGGGCCCCTTGATAGAGTGAGACTTAGAAAATGCATGGCCATGCTCGGATGAGTTGATATGCGATATCAATGTCATCAGTTTAAGTTAGTCTACTCGGTAATCAAGAAACCAAAGATTGGGCTATACGAGAGTGACACATTCCATGTCTCGTGCTTAGTCTTGATATCTTGGACAAAGGGACAATGGCATATATCGGTGATGATCATAAAGGTATAGTCGAATCATCGACAATCTTGTCACTTGGGTAGCAATGATGTGTTGCTAGACACCGCTCATTGCTTATGATCATAAATGTGATTTATGATCATTGCCAACGTGATAAGAGCCTATTGGGTCGCACACATAGAGCATTTTGGATCATTAGAGTGCATGGGCTAATTATTTGGGTTATGGTTTCACTTTAATTTCGTATTAATAATGGGCCCAAAAGTTGAGCCATTATTAAGCCCGAAATTAAATCCTAATTGGATTAGGGCTTTGAAACCTATTAGGCCTGGAAGTTGAGTCTCACTATAAATACAACTTTTAAGTGAGAAATTCGCAGGTCTCCTTGCCCTAGCCTCCAAAAAGGACAGCCGCACTCTTCTCTTGCAATTCCTTGGAGGACGCAAGCTAGCACTGCGAGCGCAAGAGAAACGCATCTACCGGGACGTGGTGGAAGCGTGGTGATCCCGAGAGGCTCGTGTGGATACCATAGAGAGCCTAAACACGTCAACTGTTCAGGTTTTGTGATTCGACTCTACAGTTGAGTGAGAGATCTCAATCGAAAATTAGGTATGAAAATTTTCGAACACCCAATTTACCCCGTTTCACTTGGATCCTAGAGGGTTTCGGTTAAATTCCGCTGCGCTGTTTGGCTCCCGAAACCCAACACATGGGACCAATGTATGTTACAAGTACATTCCTGGATGCCTTAAATGTATGTCCATCAACCATTAGGTAAAAGACTATCCCTTGTGGCACAAGAAGGAACAAGAAGGGAACCTAGCAGCAATAGCGAAGGCAAAAAGGGGCTTGCCACTTTCCAGGATTATGAATGTAGGCCCTGGAAGGCAATTCTCAACAAATAAGCATAATTCATGAAGAGCTTCGGTTTATTTGATACTAGAGCATCTATATTTATACTTGCTACTAGAGTAGTGCAAGAACTTAATCTACCAGTAACTAGATTAAGTGAATTATTTATGATAAGGACTACTGGAACTGAATTCTTATTTACACATCACATAGTCAAAGAATGTAAACTTAGGTTTGGTGATGTTGTCTTGAAATCTGACTTCATTTTGCTAGACACTAGTGGATATGATGTATTCTTGGCATGAATTGGTTGATTAAAGACCAAGTTAAGATAATTTGCAAATGTAGAATGGTCATATTGCTCAAAAGGCAGGAGTACGATCTTGTAGGTTCCAAAAAGTTGGAAGAAAATCTATAGACTATGCATATGGACTTAGTTGATCAAATGCCAATAGTGACTGAAGAGAAGTTCATGTCACTAAATGGTCAAAGGGTAGATGAGGAATTGCTAGAAATTCACACAGTTAGGGAATATGTAAAGGTATTCCCTAGAGATCTTCCAGGACTCTCTTCCTTAAGAAAGGTTGAGCTTGAGATTAAACTAGTTCTTGGAACTAGTCTAGTTTAAATTCTCTTTTATAGAACATCTACTTCAAATATGGTAGAGCTCAAGAAGCAATTAAATGACTTATTAAGCAAAGGATACATTAGGCCTAGTACTTCACCTTGGGGAGCTCCTGTTTTGTTTGTCAAAAAGAAAGATAAAACTCTAAGGCTTTGTATAGACTATAAAAAATTAAATTCCTTAACCATTAAGAACAGGTTCCCTAGGATTTAGGATCTATTTGATCAGCTCGATGGACCTAGAGTGTTCTCCAAGATAGATTTAAGGTCTAGGTACTTCTAGTTAAGGGTGAGAGAGGAAAGCATACCTAAAATGGCCTTTAGAACTAGGTATGGGCATTTTGAATACACTATAATGCCCTTAGGACTCACCAATGCTCCAGCCTATTTCATGGACTTAATGCAAAGAGTGCTTAAGCCCTTCCTAGACCGCTTTGTGGTAGTGCTCATAGATGATATACTCATTTATTCCAAGAATGAAGAAGAACATAGACAACACTTGAGAGTAGTGTTGCAAACCCTAAAGGAAAACAAGTTATTTTCCAAACATAGAAAATGTCATTCTTGGACAGCTAATGTACGCTTCATTGGTCATGTGATTAGTGGATCTGGGTTGGCAGTGGACCCAAAAAAGATTAAGGTTGTATCTAAGTGGGATAAACCCAAGAATGCCAAAGGAATAAGGAGCTTTCTTAGCATGGCAGGCTACTATAGAATATTTAACCACAAGTTTTCTATTTTGGCATTCTTATTAACTAAGCTAGCTAAGAAGGATTAGAAGTTTGAGTGGGATGTTAAGTGTGAGGAAAGCTTCCAAAAGTTGAAGAAAAGATTAACTTCTGTTCTAATCCTTATCCTACCAGAGCCTTCAAAATCCTTCATTGTTCAACTAATGCTTCTTAATTAGGGCTAGGTTGTGTCCTAATGCAAGAAAGACAAGTAGTTGCTTATGGATCAACACAATTGAAGCCATGTGAGAGATATTACCCAGTAAATGATATTGTGTTGGCAGCTATGATTTTTGCACTAAAATAGTGGAGACATTACCTCTTAGGTAACACCTTCTAGATCATTATAGATCACAAAAGTCTCAAGTATTTGTTCACTCAAAAGAAGTTGAATATGAGACAAAGAAGATGGATTGAATACATCAAAGATTTTGATTGTGTTATTGAATATATTGAAGGGAAGGATAATGTGGTGGCAAATTCCATAAGTAGAAGGTATTCTATGGTATTAAAAATTGGAAAGGAAGAAGAACAATAAGGCTAAAAGCCTATGTTTGCTAGCCAAAAAATGGCAAAATTAGGAAGCAAGTGAAGTGATGATTCCAACCATCCAACCTAGTTGGTTTCAAGAGATTGTTAAGGCTTAATGAGAGGATCATGAGCTAGGAAAGGTTTATGGAAAAGCTCAAAGAAAGTTCCATCCAAGATTTAGTGATAGACTAGGTGCCTTGTTCTTTAAGGAAGGGCTTTATGTACCACAAAAAGAAAGGTTAAGAGAGCACATTCTAGATGAAACTCATGCAAGTACGCTGAGCATTCATCCAATGAGGGAAAAGATGTATCAAGATCTTAAACCTTACTTTTGATGGCCTAGAATGAAGAAAGATATTATTGCGGATTACAAGGTGCTTGACTTGTCAAAAATTTAAAGTGGAACACTAGAAACATGGAGGCAAGCTTCAAAATTTACCAATTCCAATGAGGAAATGTGGTTCTATTTTAATGGATTTCCTCACTAACTTGCCCTTAACTAAGACCAAACATGACACCATATGGGTGATAGTGGACAAACTCACAAAATCTACTCATTTCTTGCCAATGAAGCTTACTGATTCTCTAGATAAATTGGCAATATTGTATGTAAATGAAATAGTGAGATTATATGGGGTGCCAGTTGACATAGTGTTAGATAGGGACCCAAGGTTTACCTCAAGATTCTAGAGGTCTTTACATTAAGCTTTGGGTACCCAAGTGAACTTAAGCTCTACCTACTACCCCCAATTTGGTGGGCAAACAGAGATAATGATTCAATTGTTGGAAGATATGTTGAGGGCATGTGCCTTGGACTTCAAAGGAGACTGGGATAGTCATTTGCCACTCATAGAATTTTCCTACAATAATAGTTATCTCTCAGTAATACAGATAGCTCCTTATGAAGCCTTATATGGTAGCAGGTGAATGACACCCCATTGTTGGTTTGATCCTCAAGACAAGATAGAATTAGGACTTGAGTTGGTTCATGAAACCAACAAGAAAATAAAGTTGATTCAAGAGAGGATCAAGGCAACAAATAATAGAACTGTGATGTATGTAAATCAAAGAAGGAGGATAGTGGGTTTGGTTGAAAGTATCACATCTAAAAGGAGTCATGAGGTTTAGCAAGAAAGGAAAATTGGCTCCTAAGTATATAGGACCTTTTCAAATGCTATAAAAGGTAGGAACGATGTTATACAAGCTAGCTTTGCCTTTTGAATTGGATTAACCACACAATGTCTTCCATGTGAGCTTGTTAAAGAAGTATGCACATGATGAAAGACATGTTATATCAACTGAAGATTTGCCTTTAGCTTTTAACTTGAGCTATGAATAGGAACTTAAAAGGTTTCTAGCAAGAGATGTGAGGAAGCTAAGGAGCAAAACCATACTCTTGGTGATGGTTCAATGGTCACACCATTATGAGGCAAAAGCTACATGGGAAACTGAGGTTGATATGCAAAGCCAATATCCAAGCTTATTCCCTCAGTTAATGGCAATTTTGGTCAACCAAATTTTGTCACCCACTCCGAGATAGTCCAGTTATGGTGCCAAAACTATGCATTTAAACTCCAAGGTTTGGTGTGTCCTGTAGGTCATCAGAACAACACCCCTAGTCTACATACTCAAGTGACCCTCTTGAGCAATATGTAAATACATGCATATTGGTCTAACCATAACACACATATTTACATTTATGCACACTATGGCAACTAAGAAGGAAAACACTAGCACAAGTCTTAGTTTTGGCTTCCACACATTAAGCAATCTTGTTAAATTCTAGTGACTAGCTACTGCACCTATAACTTCCACTAATAAACTGTATCATTCTAGCCACATACCCCCCTGTTTTATTTGCTCCATTACCAAGTAGAGATTTAGATCAAACGAAGGAATTTTTTTTTACATCAATAGCCCACCTGTGGACCAAGTTATGGATTTTTTAAGTTGGTTACAAAATTCTGACCAAACAAACAATAACTTAGCGAACTTTGCAATATCATATCTTTGGCTACAGTACTCCAAATTCAGAAATTTGAAATCCCAGTTAAACCTCTAGATGGTTTCTAGGTGTGGTCAAAATTTCATACCAATATTCTTTCTAGCCAGGGAGATATAGAACTTTAAGTGTAAAGTCGAAATTCTGGTCACTTTATGACCATTTTGCCCATACAATTTTTCCAAACCATGCAAACACTTCATTTACAAGGGAAAATCCCTCTAAGGCTATCCCATATATATCCATTACACATAAGAATTACATTCCCTTTCTTTTAACAACTTTATCTAGCCAAAACAGAATTTACAAGTAAGCAGCCCATCATTCACACTTAGGTAACTTTGCACCACAACACTTACATAGCCAAAACATTACTCAAATGTTCACTTACTTGTCTCATTTTACATACACTACATGTACATGTATACATGCACTACAATATGGTCTTAACTCAGCTAAATACGCACCCTAGCTTACAGGAGATCCTGAGACACAATGGACTCCAAAAACAGGATGCGGGACAGCTGCTGCGCAACACAATAAGTACCACCATTAAAAATACCAAATGTGCTCCTAAAATCACTAAAATTTCCAGATCATAACTATACATATGAAAATTTATGTACCTGAAATTTCAGATTAAAAATCAAACGACAAAGTTAGTTTGAAGGTGATCTTTCAGCTGGACCTGAAATGACAGAATCGAGGGGAGTAAGTTTCATTGAGAAACTTAGTAAGGGTAGCACTTCGATTCAATAGGCAATGTAACCATCATTAAAACCTGCATCCAAAGACACTAAAACACAAAAACCACAATGCATATATACAAGATATAGCAACCAAATGCAGCAGCCAAACACAAACAACAAACACATGAAATGTGGCAGCAACATATATCATAGGTTAGTCCATAAAAGATGTAATAAACATAACCAAATCACTATGGCAGCCCTCCTCAAGCTAATGCTTGGTCTTAGGAGGATTTTAACACTAGTTAGTACTACCTTTGGGCTCTAGAAACCCTCACTTTACTGCCATCATTGTGCACTTCACACTAGGCCACAAAACCTTCAATAAGTGCACTCCCCTCACTAAGCTTGATTCATCAAGCTAATGGCTCTCTTCCAAGCTTAGCCATAGCTCCATGGATGTTTAAAAATTACAGAAAATAGTCCATGAGAGTAAGAGAACCCTTACCAAAGTGGGTAGGCCAAAAATCAAGGTTGATCCTTGAAGTATCTAAGAAATAGCTCTAGTTTGGTTCCAATTGCTTCCTTTTGCCTACAATTTCAATCAATTGCAAGTTTGAAGGTGTGGTGGCTATGGATGAAGTATGGCTATGTTCTTCGGCTGGGGAAGGACGAAAATGAGAGAAGGATAAGTGATTTGGCCACTTAAATGGCCTTAAATGAGCTTAAGGGCACAAAACACACTTAACAAGCTTAACCTTGCTTGATGTCATTTTCTTTCTCACTAATTATGGTTTCTTTGTCTTAAACTCATTGGTCCACATGTGCCCAACATTTTTTTCTAATTATCAAGTCTTGGCTGCCTCCCCCATGGTGGGACAACCCCATAATTCCACCCTTAGACTTAAGTCAAAAGCTTGAACACCTTAAGGTTTACACTAGGACATTTAGGTCCTTATTGCCTTTAGTGTTTCCTTTGTCCAAACCTATCTTCCATGAGTAATTTGGTCCTCCAATAGCACTTTCATACCATTTATATCCTTCCCATAACTCTCCAAGTCTCTTTCTTGAGAGTTTTCCAATTGAGTATCCAAATTTTTAAAACCTTACAAAAAAGTCCATAGGTTGCTTGACAAACAAGAAATCCTTTAGGCTTTTCTTGGGGGCCAAGTTACCAACTTGGAACACTTTTAAGGAGCTGTTGATCATGCCTTTCACCTCCCACACTTCAATCAATATGGTGAGAATTATACAATATAATGGTTTTTAGCTATTATGACACACTTGTAATTCTCTCATTTTGTGAAGTGGTAACAAATTTTGTAAAAGGGAAAGAGATGACATGGCCTCAATTCTTTAAACTAGGGTTTTGTTGAATTATGGACTAACAAGCATTAGGTTTGGACCTAGTTAGTGAGGAAAGAACAACAAATGTATAAGATTAGTGACTTGATTGCACAATAGAGCCAGGGTTAGCTCTCGGGTAATAAGAACTTTGGTTACTCAATTGGAAAATAAGTGTAAGTTGCTGCCTCGAATTAGTTGTGATTAAGTCAAGAAAGACTTGATTGCACAATTTGAATGCATTCGGGTACAATTAAATGGACAAAAGTGGAATTATTGGTTGATTAAGGGCTAGAGTGAGCCATGCAAAAAGTTGAATGGCCAAAGTGGGCATTAACGTATAATTTTGAACATGTGGCAATGTCTAGGTTCTTCTTCTTCCAAAAGTAGGACAATTGTTCAGCCATTGTTCCTAGAGCTGTGAAATGAAAAAATAGAGAGGGTTAGGCTGGTTTTTGAACAATTTGGCAAAGAACAAAAAGTTCAAGGCTCGAGCTAAGGTGATCACAAGTGTTCCTTCATAAACAAGATTCCTCTAGTGCCTCAAACTTAATTTACAACCAATTTATTTTAACTTAAGTCAATTCACTCTAAAATGACTTATTTTTATTTTTATGCATTTTCTATTTAGAACTAATTTTAATTAAAAGCCAGTATTATGTAGCTGCAATAATCCATTGAAAATATGATTTTTGTAATCTTACTAAATTTTTATAAATTTTTCTAGTTTAAGGCATTAAAAAGTAAAAATTCATAAAAATTTAATAACATCATGGAAATTTACTTTCAAATGGATTATTATATCTATGTAACATTGGCTTTCAAATGAAATTGGTTTCAGGTAAAAAAATGTAGAAGTAAAAACAAGTTAGTTGACTTAAATTAAAATGAATTGGCTCTTAGCTTTCAATCTAGTTACTGCCGAAAAGGTAAGGGATCTAAGTGTTGGTTTCTAGCTTGGAATTGTGGTCATTGAAGCTTGAACACTTAAAATCAAATAGGTAGCACATGTATGATTGCCTAAGGGCTAAATGAGTGCATGTGTTGTGGTTTAAAGGTTAGGTTATGATTCGGGCACAGATGGTGCCATGTTTTTGTTCCATTGAGTGTCTAAGACAGTATGTTAATAAGCTAGCTTAGGGAAATTGAAGCAAAAAATTGATACTAGGGGTTGCGAGGACCTCGAGAGGTGTTTGGCCAGCACATGATGCTCTTTAAACATCTAATTGGGTCTAGAGCTCGAGTGGTTGTGTTTGATTTCGGTGATTATTTTATAGTGCCAAAGAGGGGTATGGGTACCATGCAATAATGAGCGTGCATGTGTTTTAGCTTGTTTGTTAATTGATTTGCTTGTTAGCTTAGGCTAGTGTCTCAGGTTATATATGTATTTTCATGCTTTGCTTGTTTTGCAAATGGTTTTTTCCCTGTTTGCATTTGGACATAGGTTCTAGAAGCTTGAAGACTTTTAGATCTCTTACCAAGTGCCTTGCAAAGAAAGGCATAACATAAAAAGCTTGCTTTAGTACTTGCTTGTGTAAGTGTTGCTTTGGATACTAGGTTGCTTTACATGATTTCTATGTTTATGGATGTGGTC
Organism: Aquilaria sinensis; assembly: GCA_005392925.1. Taxonomy (NCBI): domain Eukaryota; kingdom Viridiplantae; phylum Streptophyta; class Magnoliopsida; order Malvales; family Thymelaeaceae; genus Aquilaria; species Aquilaria sinensis. The sequence goes on from SMDT01000464.1 coordinate 57,227, forward strand.
TGTGGGCCTTAGTGTAAGCTAACAAAGTGACTGGCTTGTATTTTAGCTATTTTTGGTTTAAGTAAAGAAGATGTCAACCAAAACTCAGGACTTGATAGAGGACTTAGAAAGGACTAGGCTAGTTACTTTGAGTGTAAGCAATTAGCTTGAGTAGCAAGCTAGTGCATTTTGTGTTTTCTTTCCTATAGATATATGTGTAATTTTGATGTTTTGAGTTGGTCATTGTATCATGGATCATGTTATGGATTTGTACGTGAGATCTTGAACTACTTGTGCTAGCTATTTCTAGAGAAAACATGTTCTGGACTTATATATATTTCTGTTCTAACGGCATGCTATATTTGTAAATCCATAAGTTGTAAAGAGTTATTTTGTGACTGTTTAATTCTGCTTGATTACTTTAAAATTTTGAGTGAGCTCACATAATATCAAAGCAAATGGTCGCTTATAGCTTTAGGTAGAAATTGTGTAGTTTTGTGCAAAACCAAGAGCTCTAAACTTGAGAAAAATCTACCTAAGTGTTGCATGGTACAACTTGGTCTTTTTCATGGCCTTAACTACTTCATTGTTAAGAGGTTGCTTGCATTAGAGTATGTCTTCACTTAAGGGTTTAAAAGTGCGAGGGGGAAGGGTAGTTAGGGCTGTGACATTAACCCAATGGTTAATCCTTCTTGCATTCACTTTAAGCTCACTCCCAACTGATAAAACAATACTAGATGCATCAAATAAACATACTTTAGAATTAAAATCCCATACCTAGGTCAAGATCACACAAACTCAATAATGCACATACATACATAATCAACACTTCTCTCTTACAATTAGTGTAGCAAATTTGATTCTAGTGTAGCAAATTAATAACCAAAGCATTGAATACACTATCTAAATGTAAGGAATACAAAACTTAATTAAAGCCAGGAACCTTTACCACTTGAGACACAATCACAAACCCCCATGACCTCCATTGCACAACAAGCATCCTAGCTTAAAATTCTACCTTCAACACCAAGAATCAAGCTTAGGAGGAGTTTGCTAGCTTAACTAAACCATTTGTAGCTTAATCAAACCACTTATCCCAGCCCAAAACCAAAAATAGGAGATTACTAAGGAAAAAAATGAGAGTCTTACTTGTTGAAGCTCAAATTAGGAACAAGCACCAAGGAAACTTAATTTTGAAGCTTCAATCTAGCAAGAAAACATTTAGGATGAGATTTAGAGCTCTTGTGCATGAAATTGGCATTTTTCAAGCTAATGGAGAGATGACATTACAGACTCTTATCTTTAACTTTCTCTCAAATTTAGAAACCAAGCTCCATTAACTCTTAAGCTCATGCTCACTCTGGTTCATCGGTCTTAAAGGCTTTTCTTAATCCTCATTCATAAATAAAATTGAAACTAAAAGTCATTTAACCCTTCCAAATTTCTTAATTTTGCATTCCAATTCCATTTATAACAAAGAAATAAGGTATATTTGTAAAAAGATCATTTTACCCTTATTAACTAAACCTTGCTCAAATGATCTAATCACTTACCTTTTGCTACACTATCTTAAATCATAACTTGGTGTGTAAATTGAGTTTTGATGTTCTTCATTGTTCACTATGGATGAGGCTGTCATAAATTGAATTGATGTGGCATTCCTTTAAGAGAAGCGACCTAAAATAGCAAAGAAAGGAGCTAAAAGGCATCCTTAGAGTTTTTCTAGGGGTAAACTTCTAATGCTCAAGTCAGGTGAAGAATAGAAAAGACTTAGAGAAATAGAGCACAAGGGGTAGAGCAAAAGCTTAGTTACCTTGGAGTAGAGAAGTACCCCATATTTGTAGGGCATGAAGGGATACAGTTGTTATTTGATATCTAGGATTTGGTGGGTTATGTGTTTAGCAAGATTTGAAATTCTAAAATCTGCACCCTGAAGCGCCTCCTGCCAATTGGTCCTTTAACACCTATAACCCAGATCCGGCCAAGCCATCCAGTGTACAATCATAATAGTCATGGGGCCAAGCCATCCAATGTACAATCATAATAGTCATGTTGAAGTCCCGTGGAGGACCTCGATTGAGGAAGCTCAGGGTCTCAATGTGAAGCAAGGTCAAAGTGACCTCCTCTAGCATTTGGGTGAGGACCTTAGTTTTATGCATTGCTGAGGTCCCTCATACTTTTTCTGAGGCAGGTCTATGTTTCAGAGTTCCCCATTTTTCCGCAGTCCCCTTGGTCGAGTGTCTACTGGGCTTGGTTAATTTATGAGGTCACAAGTGTGTTAGCACTATGGCCATCAAGTTTCTTAGCATGAAAAGTTCATACTCAATCTTACTTACCCTAGAAATCTATACCTAGGTTTTGAAGAGCCTTAACACCCTTTCGGAACCACACATCCCAAGGCCTCTTATATAATTTTGTTATAGCTTTTGTGGCAATCCAAGTTTTCTAGCATGTGAGGTCATCATTTAGTGTTTAATCATCGATTTCATTATCACCTATCATCAATGGATGTATGAATCAGTACTAAGTTATTTCTAATTGCTGCTATGGTAATATAAAAACCTTAGTTGATGAAATATTTGCATGGAAAACAATGAACTTTATACCCAAAACTTATGAGCCAAAGGAAGGGTTTTTTTCATCTTCTAGCAAATCTATGAAATTTGGATCTATCAAATAGAGGAAGTCAAATCTTATCAAGAATCGAACTCTAAAAACTAGAAAGAACAAGCTGTCTTTTTATTTCATTTTGATAGCCGAAGGGCTATCGCCTTACAAAAACCTTCTCCCTCGATGGAACCTAAGACCACCCTCAGAAATTCATAACACCAACCTTAGGAAGAATTTCTCCGCCACCCTCAGTAATACACATAGCTGACTTCGGGAAAAAGGCTCCTCACCACCCTCGAAGGAGCACACTACCAACCTCAAGAGCATAGGTTCACTATCCTCGATAGAGGAAAATAACTCCTGAAGATGGTACGCCCATCTGAAGGGCCTTCTCTAGTAGCCCTCGGGAAAATCCCTACTCGAAAGGGTCTCACATCTCTGGAGAGGTCTTATGGAGAAATGACAAATACAGTTGAGGGATCTTTGACAAAGAAGCCTTGCACATGCCCTTACCTTTTAGACGGAACTACCTACAGCCAGTTGGACATACCTGGCTCCAAAGGTACGGACCAGATCTAACGGAACACATGCCCTGATTTGCATAGGCTGTGCAAAATAGCCTTCTCCCCCATCTTCCTATAAATACTTGGGAGGCTCCCGAGGTAAGAACAATGGGACCCACTCTTTCTTACTTTTTGCTTCTAGCAACTTCTCTCCCGTATACTGACTTGGGCGTCGGAGGCTCCTGGAAACACACTCTGGGGAGCTCTTAACCCATGCTTTTCAGAGTCTTGCAGATACATTCTCACTAGAAGTCTCTCTCTCAAGCCCATCATGTCATACAACAAAGATGTCACTAGGCATCAGTTGACACCATTTGTGGGAGATCAGCCCAAGTCACTATTGTCGAGACTCAGCGTTCAAAGGAAAAATGACTCCCGAGGTCCTAGTCTGTGCCGGAGACTCAAGCAACAACTGAATATCTTGCAACGAAGACTTCCCTACCAGAGGATGAGCATCCTCTGACAGTCACAGTGGGTTTTCTACGTCACTTTTAGCGCTCTATCGTGGTTGAAATGACACAACAACTCGACCAAAGGTGGTCACAAGCACTTTCAAAAAGGGCCCCTTCTCCAGACGCCCATCCGGAGAAAAGTCATAAGTCACCTACTAGAGCTCCGGTAATGGAACCCCTCATGATTAGTCCTCAATGGAACACATACCATTTAGGGGATAACGCGCTGTTGGAGAAATGTTGAAAGAGCCTAGGACCTCTCACTGGTGGATTCCATCCTTGGATGATAAGTCCCAATCCTCGCGTCAACGAAGTTACTCATGACAAAGAGGACACTATTCTCCCCTGTCACGGGTTCCCAGGTAGCAAGGAGACCAGGGCACTACCGTTCAAATGGAGAAGATCCTGAAGAGGTTAGAGAAGGTGGAAAAACAGGTGTTACCACCTCATAAAATGGAAGAATTACAAGTGTGTCATAATGTCTAAAAACCATTATATTGTGTAATTCTCACCATAATGATCGAAGTGTGGGGGATAAAAGACATGATCAACACCTCCTTAAAAGTATTCCAAGTTGGTAACTTGGCCCCCAAGAAAAGCTTAAAGGATTGCTTGTTTGTCAAGCAACCTATGGACTTTTTTGCAAGGTTTTAGAAATTCAGGTACTCAATTGCAAAACTCTCAAAAAAGAGACTTGGAGAGTTACGGGAAAGATATAAATGGTATGAAAGTGCTATTGGAGGACCAAATTACTCATGGAAGACAAGTTTGGACAAAGGAAACACTAAAGGCAATAAGGACCTAAATGTCCTAGTGTAAACCTTAAGGTGTTCAAGCTTTTGACTTAAGTCTAAGGATGGAATTTTGGGATTATCCCACATGGGGGAGGCAGCCATGACATGATAATTAGTCAAAAATGTTGGCCACCTGTGTACCAATGAGTGTAAGACAAATAAACCATAATTAGCGAGAAGAAAATGACATAAAGCAAGCTTAAGCTTGTTAAGTGTGTTTTGTGCCCTTAAGCTCATTTAAGGCCATTTAAGTGGCCAAATCACTTATCCCTCTCTCATTTTCGTCCTCCCCAAGCCCAAGAACACAGCCATACTTCCTCCATAGCCACCATAGCTTCAAACTTGCAATTGATTGAAATTGAAGGCAAAAGGAAGCAATTCGAAGCAAACTAGAGCTATTTCTTGGATACTTCAAGGATCAAGCTTGATTTTCAGCCTACCCACTTTGGTAAGGGTTCTCTTGCTCTCATGGGTTGTTTTCTGTATTTTCAAACATCCATGGAGCTATGGCTAAGCTTGGAAGAGAGCCATGAGCTTGATGAACCAAGCTTCTTGAGGGGAATGCACTTATTGAAGGTTTTGTGACCTATTGTCAAGTGCACAAATATGGAAAGGAAATAAGGGTTTCTAGAGCCCAAAGTTAGAACTAACTAGAGTTAAAATCCTCCTAAGACTAAGCATTAGCTTGAGGAGGGCTGCCATAGTGATTTGGTTATGTTTATTATGTGTTTTGTGGACTAACCTATGGTATATGTTGTTGCCACATTTCATGTGTTTGTTGTTTGTGTTTGGCTGCTGCATTTGGTTGCTATATCTTGTATATATGCATTGTAATTTTTGTGTTTTAATGTCTTTGGATGCAGGTTTTAATGATGGTTTCATTGCCTATTGAATCCAAGTGCTACCCTTACTAAGTTTCTCAATGAAACTTACTCCCCTCAATTCTGTCATTTCTGGTCCAGCTGAAAGATCACCTTCAAACTAACCTTTGTGGTTTGATTTTTAATCTAAAATTTAGGTAGATGAACTTCCATATGTCTCGTTATGATCTGGAAAGTTTGGTGATTTTAGGAGCACATGTGGTATTTTTAATGGTGGTACTTATTGTGTTGTGCAGCAGCTGTCCAGCATCCTGTTTTTGGAGTCCATTGTGTCTCAGGACCTCCTGTAACCTACGGTGCATATTTAGCTGAGTTAAGATCATATTGTAGTGCATGTATGTATGTACATATAGTGTATGTAAAATGAGACAAGTATGTGAACAATTGAGTGATGTTTTGGCTATGTAAGTGATGTGGTGCAAAGCTGCCTAAGTGTGAATGATGGGCTGCTTACTTGTAAATTCTGTTTTGGCCACATAAAGTTGTTAAAAGAAAGGGAATGTAATTCCTATGTGTAATGGACATATATAGGATAGCCTTGGAGAGCTTCCCCATTGTGAATAAAGTGTTAGCATGGTTTGGAAAAATTGTATGGGCAAAATGGTCCTAAAGTTGCCAAAATTTTGACTCTGGACCTAAAGTTTAATATCCCCCTATCTAGAATGAATCTTGGTATGAAATTCTAACCACAGCTAGAGGACATCTAGAGCATTAACTAGGATTTGGAATTTCTGGATTTAGAGCCCTGTAGTCAAAGATATGACATTGCGAAGTTAGCTGAATTACTGTTTGATGCCCGGCAGCATCTTCGTCGGGTGACATTATGACTTCAGGAGGGACTTCCTGAAGGGACGAACGTCTGGAAGAACGGTTTCCCAGAGGAGCGTGCCTGAAATGCTCAGAAAAAAGGGTTAGGAGGTCCTCAGAGTATTTTTCCAGGGAGGAGCCTCCGACGCCCAAGTCAGTGTCCTGAGGGGAGATAGAGGAGGAGCACTAAGGGGTTAGAAGGCCTTCCGTGCTTGTGTTTTCTCAGGGAGAGAGCGTCGGATCCCTTGCCAGGGCCTGTTTCCTGGTATTTATAGGAGTGCCCAGCCCGTTCAGATCATGACACGTGTTCGGTCGGATGCTTTCTGTACCTTCGGGCGTAGGGGACAAGTAGCCGTTTATAGGCCCCTTGAGTCTTGGACTGAGACAGGTTGTGACAAGACTCGAACGGCGTCGGCACATCAGACCGCCGTTTGAGGCGACGTGTAACGCCTGTGGGCGATATGTCAGAGGCTCCTTAAATGCTCATGTCGTACTCTCGAGGTCCTCTGGGCGAGGCCGTCCTATGGTACGGATGCCCTTCTTCGGGAATTATGCCCGTACTTCGGGGATTTCCCAGGTTCGGGGGTTCCGCCTTCGGGGAGAGTCTCTCCTGCTTGCAATAGCTGGTTCTTTATCACCGAAGACAATCCGTTTGGTCCCCCGGAGGAGCCGGCAACATCTTTGAAATTCCTGACGTTCTAGCCGAAGTCATGAGTTCGAGATGTTTGACTTCGCCTCTTCCGAGGTTAGTGTTAGCGCTTCCTTCGGATGACGCCAGGTTTCCCGGCCACGCTTTTGGCAGGAAGTATGTAGTGAGAGAGGCGATAGCCCTTTGGCTATCACAGGGCCCCCTTCAGAAAGCCAAAGTGGAAACTTCGGCTTGTCAGCTTTTCGGAGAGCACCGTTCAGGGCCTTCGGTGTAATACCTGTGCCGAAGATGGACCTTTTGTCCGAAGACGTAGGCTGTTCGCCCATAGCCTGTCTTTTGGTGTCTTCGAGGTAAACTACTTCTATCCTTTTGTAGGTCTGCGCAACGTCGCGTCTCGTAACCAGGCGTGTTAGTCTGGAGCGGCGCACCCAAGGTTTAGGGGTGTCAGAAGGTGTGTCCTTCTTTTGGTGCGATGGCTGACACGTGGCAGCTTGTTATTGGTGGGGACTGCATCGGATATAGCAGGTGCACCTTTTTATGCGCAATGAGCAGTTATGGAGACTGTTCGCCTTCGCGGAGTACTTATGACGCCGGTTCGCCTGCCCCCCTCGGCCTATATATATGCTATTCTGTCATAATCTCCTTTTGCTTTTGCTTTTGCTTCCCTCCTGCCTTCTAATCGTTCTTGCATTTTCCCCTGTTTTTTGGTGCTGTTGACGGAGTTTTTTGGGCCACTTTTTGCGACGGCGGCTTCAAACCCAAATTTTGGCAAAAGATTCAGTGGGTTTTGATTTCTAGAGTCTTTTGATTTTAAAGATTTCCCGAAGTTGGTTTTTCATTCCCTGAAGTCATTTTTTCTTCAAAAATGTCTTCACCAACTGTTTCCCCTATCCTGGAAAGTTGGCTTCCCCTTCTCGGTCATACTTGCTGTACGACCTCAGAAAAATTGGAAAGATAGACCGAAAAGTTCTTTCTTCCTTCTTACGCCACCACTAGACTTCCTGGACCTTAGGAGGTCAGTTTTATGAACCGCCAAAATGAGGTTATCGTTTTTCACGGCTAACTGATGGCCGGACTTCGGTACCCTCCCTCGAGGGTGATTTGTGACTTTTGCCAATTTCATGGTATTGCCGTAAATCAACTTCCCCCGAACTCGTACTGTTACTTTAACGCCTTCCTTTGTATGTGCGGATTTTTCAAAATACAACCCCATTTCATTCTTTTTTTGCAGTACTATAAGCTCTACATAGTCCCGAAGGGTGGCTTTTACTTTATGCTACCTCGGGGATCAGGGAGCAAAAAGTATATGTTCACCTTCGCCACTAAGGACAGCTGGCGGGGGTGGCAACAAAAGTTTTTCTTTCTGAAGATGGTGGAGGCCTGGTCGTACGTTCCGACCAAGTGGGCTCGGGGAAAATTGAAGATGGACGTCGTAGACCCGAGGATGCTGCTGACTCCTGAGTTGGCATCCAGATTCACGGACTTCGATAGACGGATCCGAGCAGTGTCCGACTGGGATTCTGAGGTCCCTTCACGCTCCCTCTACCCTTTCCCCATCATGTGGAAACTGATGACCGAAGAGGTCCTTCGGGAACTAGGGGTAGTGAAGGAGCATAAGACGGATCTCGGGATGCCGGCTCCTGCCATCACCGGGAAAGACTCTTGGCTGGTGAAACTCCTTCGGAAGGAGGTTACTTACGAGGCCTTTTGTGAGAGTAAGTTATCCAAAAAAAATTTTGTTATGGATACCACTTAGACTCAAACTGATATTTTCCTTCTTTTTCAGAGATGGGCGACAAGTCCGCTGCTTACTACAAGGCGCTCTTCCTCGGTCAAGCCGAGAAGGGGGAGCAAACAAATAAGGCCGTCTCCCAAAGGCAGAAATCGTCTGGGCCGGGCCATCCTCAGCAAAGCGGGTGAAGAAAGACGCGTCTCTCCCTTTCCGAAAATTCCTGAGAAGGTGCGGGAAGAGCCTGACGCAGCTGCTGTCCCGCCGACCGAAGCCGCCGCTGACGTCCCTCCTAGGAGTCCCACTTCCTCGTCGGCTCTTCTGGACGCCTTGGTGGAAGTCCCTTCTGTCGAGGAGCGCCGCAAGAGCAAAGGCAAGGAGATCTCTACTGAGGGGGTCCAGGACTCCGACGATGATGTTGCCGAGGTGCCGCCAGGTTTGTTTTTTAGACGAGCTGGGGTGCCTTTATTTTTTTTGTATTTTGAGAATTATTTGTTTTGACAAGCTTCTTGTTTTTCCATGTAGAGGAGGTACTGTCTTTGGGTTGGATGGTCGAGCACGCCCGAAAATGAGCACTTCAAGGTTCCCATATTCCGAAGGGGAAGATCCCGAGGGAGCCTTTCTGGTCGTTTACGGAGGACATGAACTTGTACTCCGGCGACTCCCAGCAAATGGCCAACCAAATTTCTAGGGGGATCCTCACCGAGGCCTCCTTCAAGGCTATTTTCGAGGCGTGCCTGGACGATGAGTCCCTTGCTGCCAGAGTTTCCGAGCATGCTGCCGAAAGGGGAAGATCCCGAGGGAGCCTTTCTGGTCGTTTATGGAGGACATGAACTTGTACTCCGGCGACTCCCAGCAAATGGCCAACCAAATTTCAAGGGGGATCCTCACCGAGGCCTCCTTCAAGGCTATTTCCGAGGCGTGCCAGGACAATAAGTCCCTTGCGGCCAAAGTTTCCGAGCACGCTGCCCAGGTATACTTCACGCCTTTGTTTTTTTCCTTTTGATTTCTTCTAAGTTCCTGGCTCATTTTTTTGTCTTACTGAGTTTGTTCTTACTTCTTTGCAGCTGTTAGGGTACACTGGCCTCCTTAGAGTTCGGGCAGCGAAGCAGGCAGCGTTCCGAGTCTCGGTCTTAGACTGCCTGGAAAAATCTAAGGCCATGTGCTCTGACTTAGTCGCCAGGAACAGGGAGATGGCTTAAGCTGCGAAGAATGAGGTTGCTGCCGTTCGGGAAGAGTTTTTTAAGGAAAAAGAAGAGCTTTTGAAGGACTCCTCCCAAAAGATTTCTGACCTTGGCTCCAAGGTGGCAGAGCTCACTTCGGCAAACGAAGCACATCAAAAGGAGAAGTCAGAGTCTGAGGAGGCTCTCCTGGTGAAGGTGCTTGCTGAAAAGGCCGCGCTCCAGGCCAAGGTTGAGTCTTTGAAGAAGGAGCCAAAGAAGAAGAAGACGAAGGCACTGAAGAAGGAGATCGCAGATCTGGAGAATGAACTTGACGCTTTAGGGGTCGAGAAGGAGAAAGCCGACGAGATGACAAAGGTCAGTTTTCAAGACGGCTTTTGCCTCGCTCGGCATCAAGTTCTGCAGAGGTTCCCAGATCTGGACCTCTCCTTTTTGGAGGCCCTAAACATCCCTGAGGGTCTTTGGTGGTCTTGGTCCAAAATTGAGCACCTTAAACTGCCCTTCCCTCTTCCGGCGCCGAAGGCGGTGGACAAGGACGTAGGAACTGGTGGCTCCCGAGATGCCGAGATTCCTTAGTTTGCCTTAGGGTCCTTTGCCTTCTTTCTTTTTCTCCTTCTTTGTACTTTTTTAGTGAGCTTCCTTCTTTGTAAGCAGGTGCATCTTAATAAAGACTCTTTCTTTCTTTTGAAAAATTTTGGCTATGTCTTTTGTACTTAGAAATTTTTCATTTCCCATTTTCCCGAACACATTCGCTCAAGAGACTTCGGAAAATCATATCTACGCTTATCACGGCGATCACCCTTGCAAAATTCTAACTTGCACATTTTATGTTCAAGAAATTTGGCTAAGTCTTTTGTACTTGTACAATACAATTTTCCCACCAAAATCCTAAGCATAAAATTTTTTCAAGGCATCCGAATGCCATGTATTTTTTAATTTTATGCCTTCAGTGTCACCGAGCTTGTAAACTCCTTTTCGTACTTCGGCAAGTACTAGATAAGGACCTTCCCAATTTGCGCGAAGTACCCCGTGGGATGGCCTTCGGGGTCCAAATTCAACCTTTCGGAGAACAAGGTCCCCTTCCTTTATTCCCTTTAGCCTAGCTCGCAAGTTTATAGCAGCGGCCACTCTTTGCTGAAAAGCTTTTCTTCTCAGCTCGGCTATTTCTCTGTGTTCGCCGACGAGGTCAAGCTTGGTTCTCAGGCCGAGGTCATTTCCCCTTTCATCAAACACTTGGACTCGCACTAATGGTTGCACTACCTCGATTGGGATGATAGCCTCCGTACCGAAAACAAGTGAAAAATGTGTCTCCCCTGTGGCTCTTCGGGGTGTTGTTCGGTAGCTCCATAACACACTTGGGAGCTCTCCTGGCCATTTCCTTTTTGCTTCCCCCAGCCTCTTTTTCAGACCATCTTTTATGGTCCTGTTAGATACTTCTACTTGCCCATTGCTTTGGGGGTGAGCCACTGGGGTGAAGTGCATCTTTATTCCGAGGTTGTTGATAAATTCTTGGAACCCTTTGTCTATAAACTAGGACCCATTGTCGGCTACTAGTACCTTCGGTATGCCAAATCTGCATACAATGTTCTTCCATACGAACTTCTGCACATCTTTTGCTGAGATAGTCACCAAGGGTTCTACCTCGACCCATTTAGAGAAATAGTCTACCGCGACTACGCAGAACTTCACGCCTCCAGGCACTGTCGGGAGTGGCCCAATGAGGTCTATGCCCCAAACTGCGAAGGGCCAGGGATAGTCAGCCGAAGTTACCAATTTCGAGGGTGTCCTTTGGATATTCGCGTGTCTTTGGAAATTACCATACTTCTGGACGAACTGCCTAGCATCCTTTCTTAGGGTAGGCCAAAAGTATCCTTGGCGAAGTATTACTGCTGCTAGAGCATCGGTTCTAATGTGCGAACCACAAGCGCCTTCGTGAACTTCTTCGAGGATCATTTCAATATCCTCTTTGCCAACACACCTCTGTAGTGGATTTGCATATCCCTGCCGATATAATTCTTCTCCAATTAGGAAGAAACGACCAGAACGTCTCCGCACCTTCGCCGCTTCGTTGGGTCTTCGGGGAGCGCACTGGTTGTGAGATATCTTTTTATCGGATCTTTCTAGCCTTTTCCCAGAGTTACTATGCTCAGCACTGCAATGCTCGGGTGGTTTAGCACCTCGGTGCATGTTTTTGCCTTTGCCAAGCAATCTGCCTTGACATTACCTCGATGAGGCACATTTTCGATTCATACGATGTCGAACTCTCGGATAAGCTTTGCTACCAGTTCATGGAATTTTGCCAAGGTCGGGTCCTTCGCCCCGTAGTCCCCTGCTGTTTGTCGAACTACCAGCTGGGAATCGTTGTGGGCTTTTAAGTTTTTTACACCAATTTTTCTGGCTATGCGTAACCCTGCTTTGAGAGCTTCGTACTCAGCCATATTGTTGGTGACATTAAAGCAGAACTTGATGGCTTTCATTACTTCTAGACCTTCGGGACCTCTGATAATTACCCCAGCTCCCTGGTGTTCGGAGCCCGAGGCTCCGTCGACATACAAAGTCCATTCTGGCTCACCTCCGCCGGGATCCATATGGCTGTCCTCGGCGATGGGTACTTCGGCAATAAAGTCTGCCAGGGCTTGAGCTTTTATGGATTTCTGAGGTTCATAAGTAATGTCATGTTCGCCAAGCTCTATACACCATTTGGAAAGTCTTCCTGAATGATCAACTTTCCTCAAGACGTCCCGTAGAGGTAGACTACTTCGGACGATGATAGGGTGAGCCTGAAAATATGGCCGTAGCCTTCTCCTTACCAGTACCAGGGCAGATATAGCTTTTTGTAGCAAGGGATACCTGACTTCGGCGCCGTGCAGGGACTTGCTTACATAATAAACCGGCCATTGCTTCGGCCCTTCCTCTTTCACAAGGACCGAGCTTACTGCTTTTTCTGTGACGGCAAGGTATAACATAAGGGGCTCTCCCTCGCGAGGTTGTCGCAGAGTGGGCAGACGGGCTAAGTAGATTTTGAGTCCTTCCCAAGCCTTTTGGCAGTCCTCATTCCAAGGATGATCATCACTTCCGAGATTGCCCTCTTTTTTTGCTGGCTTAGTGAGGACTTTAAAGAATGCTCGACACCGGTCTCTATATCTGGAAATAAACCTATTAAGAGGGGTTATCCTTCCGATGAGTCTTTGCACATCTTTTATTGTGACGGGAGTTCGGAATTCGAGCAGAGCCTTAATTTTTTCGGGGTTAGCATCAATGCCTCTTTCTGATACCATGTACCCAAGAAACTTTCCTGAGGTTACGCCGAAGATGCATTTTTCGGGGTTAAGGCGGATCCCGAAGGTTCTGAGCTGTTGGAAAGTTTCCTTTAGATCTGCGACGTGGTCGGTAGGCAGTTTGCTCTTGACTATCATGTCATCGACATAGACTTCCATATTCCTCCCTATTTGGTCACTAAAGACCTTGCTCATCAACCTCTGGTAGGTGGCTCCTGCATTTTTGAGCCCGAAAGGCATCCTGATGTAACAATACGTTCCATCTTCCGTGATGAGGCAGTCTTGTCCTTGTCTTCGGGGTCCATCTTTATTTGATGATACCCACTGAAGGCGTCTAGGAAACTTAGGAGCCCGTATTTAGCAGTCGAGTCTACCAATTGGTCTATTGATGGGAGAGGGTATGAATCTTTTGGGCAGGCATCGTTCAATTTTCTGAAGTCGATGCACATTCGGAGCTTACTGCTCCATTCTTTTGTGGCAATAACCATATTACTTAACCACGCGGGGTACTTGACCTTCCTGATTACATCTACGTCCAGTAAGCGCTGGACTTCGGCTTTGACGAAGTTATTTTTATAGACTGAGATGCCCCGTTTCTTTTGCCGGACAGGTTTTGCTTCCGGACTTACTTTAAGGTTATGCTGTATTATGCGAGGGTTTGCCCCCGGCATATCTTTCGGCGAGTAGGCAAACTGGTCTTTATTCATCAGTAGAAAGGATACAAGTTTTTTCTTGTCTCCTTCGGCCAAGTTTTTCCCTATTCGGGTACTTCGGCCTGGGACAAGTTCTACCTCTTCCATTTCTACCTTCACGGGATTTTCTGCCTCGCCCTTCTTTGGTTTTCCACCTAGTAAAGCCTCTGCTTCTACAGTTTGCGCGAAGTTGTTTGCTTGAGCTTTTCGTGCCTTGACGAACACTTTCCTTACTTTGCCCTGATCAATAAAGATTTCTGCGTCTCTATCCTTGTGGCAAAAGTGACAGTTAAGTATTTTACATCAGGGCGAATGTGCAAATTTCCCTGTGTTTGCCTCCCAAGGATGGCGTTGTATGACGAAGGAACATCCATGACAATAAACCTTGTCATTGCGGAGGCGAATAATTCAGCTGTCCCGTCCACCGAAGTTCCTTTCATCATTAGGGGAAGATCGATCCATCCGAGGATGGGCAGTTCAGATGGTCCTACCCTGAAAGTAGGCGAAGTGACGGGCTTGAGATCGCTGTTGGATATGCCCAAGCTCGGCAGCAGATGTGAAAAGAGGACGTCAATGTTTGATCCATCGTCACGCAACACTCTCTTGACGTCCCAATTTCCTATCCTCGCCATGACCAGAAGCGGATCGTCATGGGGAAAGATGACAGTGGAACCATCCTTGCGGGCCAGCTTTTTCGTCGAACTCTGATATTCCATCACTGATATTTCTCTGGCCTTCCTCTTTCTTTCCGAGGATGGGAGTCCTGTCGTAATTGTTTGTATTATTCCCGCCGGAGGTGGGGGACGAATCTTCGGACTTCTATTCCTCCGTCTGTCAGAGTCGTAGTCCTCATCATCTGCCTTTCCTTCTTCTTCTTCTTTTCTCCCTTTCGGGGAAGGCATTCGCAGATATCGCCAAAGTTGGCCTTGTTTTATCAACGACTCTATGTATTTTTTCAATTGAAAACAGTCTTCGGTGTCGTGGCCGTGGTCACGGTGAAACTGGCAGAACTTCTTCATGTTCTTTTTATTATCAGCAGTCATGGCCCTTGGCCGCTGAATCTGGGTACCCTGTCTTTCCATCGTCACGAGGATGTTGGTCCTCGTGGTGTTCGGGGGTGAAGGTTGGGGGTTTCTTTCCCCTAATTCTTCAAGGTCGTCCCGCCTGGTCAGTTGAATACCGCATTTGCTGATTGGACCCTTCGGCGCGGATGTGATCGGACTTCGGCCCACCCATCCTTAGCTCTTCGGCCGTCATGTGCTTCTCGGCCCTTCGGTAGAATTCGCCAAGAGTGTCCGGAGGGTCTTTGGAAAATTTGTAGAACAGCTGTGAGTCCCTCCGAAGGCCCCGTGTAATGGCGAGAATGCGTATTTCGGGGCGGAAGTCTGGAACACTTAAGGCTTCTCTGTTAAACCTTTCGACATAGTCGCGGATGGTTTCTCCATTCTTCTGCGCTATGTCGAACATCTGGACAGGCATTTTCGCCGTCGGCCGACTTCCAATGAATTGCTATGTAAAGGCTGTAGATAACTCCTCGAACTCCCTGATGGTTCCTGGAGCCAACGAATTGTACCATGCTGTTGCTGGTCCTGTGAGGGTGACCTCAAAGCATTTGCACAAGGTAGTGTCATCAACACCGTGCATCATCATGCTGCGTTTGTATTTTGTTAGATGGGCCTGTGGATCAGTTCGGCCATCATAGGTTTCCAGCCGAGGCACCCGGAAGTCACCTGGCATGGCTGCCGAAACTACTGCTTGGGTGAACAGCGACTCATCCCCACAGAAAGTTTCAGACAGCCTTGCCCAGACCGGTTTGCGAGCTACCTATTTTTCCATTCTTTCCAACCTCGCTAATATCTTCTCCATAAGGAACGTGGCACTAGGCTCTTCCTCCTGATGCTTGTAGGCTTCTGGGAAAGGTGATTGTCGGCGTCTCTTCGGGGAGTGACTCTGGCGCCAAGGGGATGGGGACTTCGCCTCAGGTGATGAGCTCCTTTGGTGCGGGACTTTAGGTCGCTTGGACCCCGTTTGTCCCGTAGGTCGTGTCCCGAGGAGCATGTTTTCCGTCGAAGACTCATCGTGCGGATCCCCGCTTCCCAAACTGCGATAGGTTGGTTTAGGGCTTTTCTCCCGAAGGCGTGCTAGCGAAGGAGGCCTTTGCCCCTGAGTTGGTTGCGGCCACCTTCAGTTTATTTGCTGTGTCATTTCAGCCATAACAGACCACTGAAAGTCGCACAGAAAACTCAAAGTTACGACTAGAGGACGCTCTTCCTCAGGCGAGGAAGTCCCTGGAAGGGTTTGCTCGGTAGCCGGTTGAGCCTCAGGCGCGGACAAGGACTTCGGAAGTCCCTTGTCCTTTGAACGCCGAGTTTCAACAACAGCGACCTGAGAGTGGGTTCCCACAGACGGCGCCAAATCATGCCCGGCAGCATCTTCGTCGGGTGACATTATGACTTCGGGAGGGACTTCCTGAAGGGAAGAACGTCTGGAGCAAAGGTTTCCCAGAGGAGCGTGCCTGAAATGCTCAGAAAAAAGGGTTAGGAGGTCCCCGGAGTATTTTTCCGAGGAGGAGTCTCCGACGCCCAAGTCAGTGTCCTGAGGGGAGATAGAGGAGGAGCACTAAGGGGTTAGAAGGCCTTGCCTGCTTGTGTTTTCTCAGGGAGAGAGGGTCGGATCCCTTGCCAGGGCCTGTTTCCTGGTATTTATAGGAGTGCCCAGCCCGTTCAGATCATGACACGTGTTCGGCCGAATGCTTTCTGTACTTTCGGGCGTAGGGGACAAGTAGCTGTTTATAGGCCCCTTGAGTCTTGGACTTAGACAGGTTGTGACAAGACTCAAACAGCGTCGGCGCGTCAGACCGCCATTTGAGGCGGCGTGTAACGCCTGTGGGCAACATGTCAGAGGCTCCTTAAATGCTCATGCCGTACTCCCGAGGTCCTCTGGGCGAGGCCGTCCTTTGGTACGGATGCCCTTCTTCGGGAATTATGCCCGTAGTTCAGGGATTTCCCTGGTTCGGGGGTTCCACCTTCGGGGAGAGTCTCTCCTGCTTGCAATAGCTGGTTCTTTATCCCCGAAGACGATCCGTTTGGTCCCCCAGGGGAACCGGCAACATCTTTGAAATTCTTGACGTTCTAGCCGAAGTCCTGAGTTCGAGGCGTTTGACTTTGCCTCTTCCAAGGTCAGTGTTAGCACTTCCTTCGGATGACGCCAGGTTTCCCGGCCACGCTTTTGGCAGGAAGTATGTAGTGAGAGAGGCGATAGCCCTTTGGCTATCACTGTTCATTTGGTCAGAATTTTGTAACCAACTTAAAAAATCCATAACTTGGTCCATAGGTGGGCTGTTGAAGTAAAACAAAATTTCTTGGTTTGATCTAAGTCTTTACTTGATAATGGAGCAAATGAAATAGGGTGGTATGTGGCTAGAATGATGCAGTTTATTGGTGAAAGTTACAGGTGTAGTAGCTGGTCACTAGAACTTAACAAGATTGCCTAATGTGTGGAAGCCAAAACTAAGACTTGTGCTAGTGTTTTCCATCTTAGCTGCCATGGTGTGCATAAATGTAAATACGTGTGTTATGGTTAGACCAATATGTATGTATTTACATAGTGCTCAAGAAGGTCACTTGAGTATATACACTAGGGGTGTTGTTTTGATGGCCTACAAGACACCCCAAACCTGGGAGTTTAAATGCACAGTTTTGGCACCATAACTGGACTACCCCTGAGTGGGTAACAACAGGTCTCTCAAAAGTCTGTCTAGTCAAGGCTATCAAAGACCTTCACTGGAGAGGATTCCCCATTCATCTGTACTATTGTAGAGGCACTAATGCCCAGTGATTTCCGAGTACCACGTTTAGAGACATATGATGGGTGCAACGACCTTCAGGCCCATCTGACAAAGCATAGGTGGAGCATGGTGTTGCATGGTGCCGACGACACCACCCTCTACAAATGTTTCAAAGTCACTATGTCAGGACCAGCAACTGCCTCGTATAACTCTCTAGCACCTAGAACCATAATGGGTTTCCAGGAGTTGTCCACCGCCTTCACCCAGCAGTTCATCGGAAGCAAACCAACAATGAAGATGCCGGTCTAGAAGTTCGACATGGCCTAAAAGAATGGGCAGACCATTTAGGACTATGTAAAGAGGTACAACCGAGAAGCCCTCAGTGTGCCGGACTTCCGCCCTGAAATTCGAATTCTCTCTATGATTAGGGGATTAAGGAGGGACTCACAACTCTTTTATGAGTTCTCCAAAAATCCTCTTGACACCTTCGAGGAATTTTACCGAAGAGCCGAGCAACACATGATAGCCAAGGAGCTAAGGATGGGTGGCCTAAAGTTCGACCATAATCACTCTGAAGTCAAGGTCACCAACCTCGGTATTCCGCCAAGGGAGGGGCCATACCATGGAAAGTAAGAAGGAAGAGGCCAGTATCATTCACTCCCCTAAACACTATAAGAACGAACATCTTGATGGCCCTGGAGGGGCAAGGAACCATAATCCAACGTCCGAAGGCCATGATCTTAAACAACAAGAAGAACATGAAGAAATTCTGCCAATTTCATCGGGACCATGGGCAGTATACCGAGGATTGCTTTTAACTAAGAACGTATTTCGAATATTTCATCAAGCAATGGCAACTTCGTCGCTACTTGCGGATGTCATCTCCTAAACCCCGAGAAAGAAAGGAAGAAGAGAGGAAAGGAGAGGATGAGGACTATAATTCTAACCGACGTCGGAACTCAAGTCCCAGGAAGCACCTGCCACCTCTGGCAGGTATCATCTAGACAATCATAACTAGAATACCCTTGAATGAGAGGAAAAGAAAGGCACGGGAAATTGCAATGATGGAATTCGACAACCCAGCGAACAAGCATGTTCGGAAGGATGGGTCTACCGTAAAGTTCCCCCACAATGACCTTCTCCTGATTATGGCAAGGATAGGAAGCTGGGGCATTAAAAGGGTGCTCCTAGATGATGACTCAAATGCCAACCTCCTCTTCTCCTATGTGTTGCTGAAACTAGGCATAACAGAGAATGATCTCAAGCCAATGACATCTCCCACATTCGGAGTAGGACCGGCCAAACTTCCCATACTCGGATGGGTTAATCTCCCGCTTATGCTAAAAGGCACTTCGGCCAACACAGGAAAAGAGCTCTTCACATCCATTATGACAAGATTCATAGTCATAGATGTATCATCATCGTATAACGCCATCATCGGGAGGCAAACACAGGGCAATCTTCATCTCCAAATAGACGTCAAATACCTAACAGTCACATTCAAAGCCAAAGAAGGAGATACAGAGATATTCATTGACCAAGTTGAGGTTAAGAAGGAGTTTGTCAAAGCAAAACGGAATCCCCCTAAAGTCCATGCACAAATTATCAAGGAAAAGGGTACCACTGCCGAAGAAGCTGTAGGAAAAGAGAAAGATGGCGAGAAAATAGAAACTGAGGATGTAGAACTAGTCCCTGGCCAAAGTACCTGAGTAGGGAAACAATTGGCCTAAGGGGAAGAAGAAAGACTTGTATCCTTTCTGATAATGAACAAAGATCTCTTTGCCTACTTGCCAAATGATATGCCCAAAATGAATTCGTGCATAACCCAGCACTATTTTAAGATGCGACTTGACTCAAAGCCTATTCGGCAGAAAAAGCGCAACCTTTCAGGTCAGAAGAACCACTTCGTCAAAGAATAAGTTCAAAGACTCTTGGAAGCCAGAGTGATAAGGGAAGTCAAATATCCCGAGTGGCTTAGCAACGTCATTGTTGCCACTAAGGAAGGAAGTAGTAAGCTCCAAATGTGCATTGACTTCCAAAATATCAACGACGCCTGTCCTAAGGACTCATATCCCCTCCCTTCAATAGATTACCTGGTCGACTCTACGGCCAAGTATAGGTTATTAAGCTTTCTAGATGCTTTCAGCGGCTATCACCAAATTCGGATAAGTCTCGAGGACGAGGAGAAAACATCATTTGTAACAGAAGTCAGAACATACTGTTACATTAGAATGCCCTTCGGCCTAAAAAATGCCTGAACAACATTTCAAAGGCTGATGAATAAGGTGTTTGACTCCCAGATCGGGAGAAACGTTGAAGTATACATCGATGACATGATTGTTAAGACTAAAGTACCTAGGAATCATGTCACAGGTTTACAAGAGACCTTCCAACAACTTAGGAACTTCAGAATAAATCTCAACCCCGAAAAATGCGTATTCGTGGTAACAGCAGGGAAATTCCTCGACTTCATGGTATCTGAAAGAGGTATAAACGCAAACTCCAAAAAAGTCAATGCCCTGTTAGCATTCCTAACTCTATCGACAACAAAGGATATACAGAGGCTCACTGAGAGAATAACTTCCCTCTGCAGATTCATATCCAAATATGGAGATCGGAGCCGACCGTTCCTCAAAATACTTACACAAGCAACCAAAAATGAAGACAGCCTCAGAGCCGAGGAACACCCTTGGAATGAGGAATGCCAAAAGGCTTAGGAGGAACTCAAAAGCTACCTGACCCATTTGCCGATACTCTGCCAACTGAGGGAAGGAGAACCACTCATCCTCTACCTTGGAGTAATTGAGAAAGCCGTAAGTTTGACTTTAGTAAGAGAGGAAGGAGGGAAGAAGTGGCCAGTGTACTATGTAAGCAAATCCCTATGTGGTGCCAAAGTTAGGTATCCTCTATTACAAAAGGCCATAGTAATGGCAGGAAGGAGACTTCGGCCTTGTTTCCAAGGACATCCCATCACAGTGCGAAGTAACTTACCTCTGTGGGATATCATGAGGAGGGTAGACCACTCAGGACAATTATCAAAGTGGTGCATCGAGCTCAGTTAATACAATATCACTTATGAACCAATGAGGGCAATAAAAGCGCAAGCACTGGTAGATTTCATTGTTGATATACCTAAAACCGAAGGTACCATAGGAGACCTCAGAAATGATGAACCTGAGTGGGCATTATTCGTCGATGGTGCCTTAGAATCCGAACACTAGGGAGCCAGAGTAATTTTTCGAGGACCCAAAGGTATGGAAGCTGTGAATGCCATCAGATTCGATTTCAATGTCACCAATAACGTTGCTGAATATGAAGCCCTTATAGTGAGCTTGCGATTGCAAAAAGGGTTGGTGTGAGAAACCTGAAGGCCCACAGTGATTCCTAGCTGGTGGTCTGGCAGATGACAAGGGACTACAGGGCAAAATATCCGAACTTGGCAAAGTAGCATAATCTCATAAAAAGGCTTATCCAAGAGTTTGATAGGGTACAAATAGAAAACGTACCCCGATGAGATAATGTGGAAGCTGATACATTGGCCAAATCAAAGCTGTCCACCGAATTACTCAATCACTCGAGCATAACAAAAATGTCCATTGCAACCTTGGGCAAAGGATGGAAGGATCCTATAAAAAAATATCTCGCAACTTTGGAATTACCTGAAGACCCTTTGGAAGTTGTGAAGGCACGAAAGCGATCGGGTAGATACTTCCTGATCGGGAAAGAATTGTATCAACAAGGGTACTCTAATCCACTGCAAAGATGTATTAGTGAAGAGGACATGCTGGCAGTGCTCATAGAAGTCCATGAAGGGGCTTGTGGATCTCACATCGGGACCAACGCCGTTGCTGGGGTACTACTTTGATAAGGGTATTTCTGGCCTACTCTCAAGAAGGATGCAAGGTAGTTTGTCAAAAAATGTGATAGGTGCTAGAAACACACACCCATTTAAAGAATAGCCTTGGAGGCGATAAAGTCGGCTAACTATCCTTGCTCCTTCGTAGTTTGGGTTATTGTCCTCGTCGGTTCTCTCTTGATGGCTCCTGGAAGAGTGAAGTTTTGCTTAGTTGTAGTAGATTATTTCACCAAGTGGATTGAGGTAGAGCCTCTGGCAACAATTTCGATGAAGGACATCCATAAGTTTGTCTGGAAGAACACCATATGTAGATTCAGTGTGCCGAGGGTGATAGTAGTAGATAATTGTTCCCAATTCATTGATAGAGGATTTCAGGAATTTGCCACCAACCTTGGCGTAAAATTACACTTCACCTTAGTTGCCCATCCTCAGAGCAATGGACAAGTTGAGGTATCCAATAGGACAATAAAAGATGGTCTGAAGAAGAGGTTAAAAGAAGCCAAGGGAAAATGGCCTAGAAAACTCTCGAGTGTACTATGGAGTTATTGAACAACTCCTAGAAGAGCTACTGGTGAAACACCTTTCTCACTCATATTCGGCACTAAGGCCATTATCCCCTGTCGAAGTCATGCAGCCGTCTATCAGAGTATAGGTGTTCGGCAAAGAAGAGAATAACCTCAGTTTAAGAATAAAGTTAGATATGATTGACGAACATAGGGAGATGGCCGAACTTAGAAGAAAAGCCTTTCAGCAAAGGGTAGCCATTGCTACGAACTTGCATGTCAAACCTAAAAGGATCAAGAAAGAAGACCTTATTCTCCGAAAGGCGGAACTAAAGCCCTGAAAAGCATCTTACAGAATACTTCAGGCAAATTGGGAAGGACCATATTTGGTACTAGAAGAAGTTCAGCCAGGAGTCTATAAAATTGGAAATACAGAAGGAGAAGAGTTGAAAAATACATGGCATTCAAACTCTTTGAAAAAATTCTACACATAGAATTTGGTGATCTCTTTAAAGAAATCAACCAAATGTGGTGATTTCTTTTTTATCGAAGGAGGTTGACCGAATGTGGTTGACTCTGAAAGTACCTGAGTAATATTGTACAAAGTTTTACCCAAGGAGATTGAATGAATCTGGTTGACTCTGAAAGTACGTGAGGGATATTGTGCAAAGTTTTACCAAATGAGGTGGACCGAATCTGGTCGTCCCTGAAAGTATCTAAGTGTTTTTGTACATAGCAAGTTCCCTAAAAACGCCACTTGAATCCTATTCCAAAACACTTAGAAAAATACTTAGCTTGCCAAAAAAAAAAGGCTAACGCTTTGAAACCATGATAGTATTTTTGTCGAGGGTAGTACATGACCAAATGTGTTGAGCATTGCTGAACTGAAGGTTATAAGTCAGCCAAAGGTGGTGAATTAAAATCGAAGAAGCTTCGAAGTCAAGTAATACTTGCTGAAGATAGTACTAATTGTGGACTTACCCAAAATTTTGAGAAATGAAGGCAATTCCATTAAAAAAATCCCTATAGGTTATTTTGCCTATCTTCAAGTTTTTCGGCATTTGCATCCTCGGCTTCCTCCTCAATATCATCCTCAACATCGTTAGCCGAAGAAGGAAGCTCTAGGAGGTTCAGGAGCTCCATCTTCAACCAAGGTGATGAGGGTCCTTCGGGAATATCAAGAGCTTTGAGAAAGGAGACGTCAAGGTCAGGATATCGAAGGAGCATCTGATCGCGGGCGAGGCAGAAGCCATCTTGGAATGAGGATTTCATCACCTCTTTTGCCCTGGCCTTCTCGGCCTTCAGATGCTCCACTTCCTTTTTCAGTGCGTCCATCTCCTTCTCAGCCTTTTTCTTCTTCTTCTACTTCTTCAACCGATCAATTTTGGCAAGAAGCTCAGCGTTGATCTATGGTGCCTTGGTGAAATCAGCTACAACATCCTCCCTTTGCCATCGAAGAACCTCCCCCTCTGAGCTTAGTTCCACCACCTTCGCACTGAGGTCCATTATTTTGGAGGAGCACTCATCAAGGAGCCTTATTTGACTCTCCAGCACTTCTTGGCGCAGCTTGGCCAAGTCCTTCTTGGCGATCTTGTTGAGCTCACCATATTTTACACACAAGCTCGCGAACATCTCCTTGGCCTTGGCCAAGTTCTCCTCTGACTAACTTCGAATGGAAGACTGCTTGGATTCCCAGGCCCGAAGATAGCCCTTGTAGGCTAGCAGCTGCAACGAAAAAATGACGATGTAAGTTATGGCAACTAAAAAAACCCAACATTTTTTTACATACTAAAGAATTAAGGTTTACCTGAGCTGCGTGCTCGGAAATCCGAGTAGTAAGGACTTCTTCGTTCGGGCACTCCTCTGTTAGGGTCTAAAAAGTGGCATTTGTCATGATGCCCCTCGCCATTTGTGGGACCATTTTCTGGCAATCTTCCGAAAATAGGTCCATGTCTTCGGTAAATGTCTAGAAGAGTTCCTTGGGCACTTTATCCTTCGGGATCTTCGAGTCCCAAATAGCCTTCTTTCGAGGATGGCCCATCATCTAGTCAGTCTAAGCCTGATCCTCTGCAAAATCACACTGAAGTTCCTTTATCACATCGTCTCTTAGCCATTCATCTAGAAAGTCTAAAATGTCGAAAAAGCCAAAATTCATAGACGAATAGCTAAGAGACAAACCTGGTAGGAGTTCAGCGTCATCTCCATTAGAGTCATTAATGTCGAGGACCTCGACGGGAATCTCCTTGCCCTTCCTCTTTTGGCATCCATCCAGTTCTTCAACCGAAATCTCCCTGAGAGAGGTCCTCAGGGCCTTCATAGTAGCATCAGGGCTCAGCGGGACAAAAAAGACTGCCGCCCCTCAGGAAGGATCCGTGCCCTTGGCAGAAGTGCCTAGATCCGCTGTATGGTCTTTGGGGGGAGGAGGGAGTGAGTCCTCCTTCGTCTTTTTGTTCTTTGGGGCCAAAGACTGTCTAGTTGGCCCCTTCTTACTCTTTGGCACATTCTTCTTCTGCTCACCTTTCTCGGCTTGGCCAAGGAAAGGGCTTTTGTAGAAAGTCGCTGATTTATCACTCATCTCTGCAAAGAAAAAGAATATCAGTGTAAGTATGAAGAAAACTGAAGTAACAATTTGGAAAGAACCTTACTCATTATAAGGGCCGAATAGAAGAGTTCGCCCCGAAGAAGCATGACCAGCCAGGACTTCTTCTCGTCCACTAATGGTTTTGGCATTTTCTTTTCAGTGATATGCTCCTTGATGACCACGAGCTCCCGAAAGTACCTCTTTGGTCATGAGGTTACACCTGATTGGTAAGGGGTACGATGGACGAGAATAAGCCTGGTCTGACCAGTCGGCTACTGCCCGAATACAGGCGTCAAATTCCTCGAACTAAGATTCAAGTTCGAGGGTAAGTAGCTTTGACGGATCCATCATGTCGATGTCAAGCGTCCCAGAAGCCTACTTTGCGGGCATGTCCTTACACTTCTCATTTATTTTCATGAAGAAGTACTTCTTGTGCCATCCTTGCCAACTATCTTTGGTGTTGAAAGTGAAAGTGAATTTCTTGCTCCCGGATCCCCGAGGGAACAAGAAGTAGAACCCACCCTTTAGGCGGGGGTGAAGCTTGTTGTATTGCATGAAAAAAATAAAGTGGGGCTATATTTTAAAGACCCTACAAGTGTAGAGAAAGATATTGAAGTAGGACTAAGAGTTCGGGCGAAGCTGGTTAACGGCTATGCCATGAAATTGGCAAAAGTCACAAACCATCTTTGGTGGTGGATACCGAAGACCCGCCTTCAGTTGTGCCCTGAAGATAGTGACCTCGTTCTTCTTAGGAAGCTAGCCTGGCACAGTGGGGCCAGGGGGACTAGTGGTAGCGTAAAAAGGAAGAAAAAATTTGGTTGACCACTTCTTCAATTTTTTTGAAGTGGCGCAGCTTAGATGAGAGTTGAAAGGAACCCAACTCTCGAGAACCAAATGAACCTTAGCTTGAGAAGAAGACATGTTCGAAATAGTAGTACACTAACTTTGGCAATACTATCATGAAGAAAAAATTAACTTTGGAAGGCACTAACCTATAGAACAAAGGGAAACCGCTGTGAACGGTTACCTAAAATCACTCCACCAGTTGGACATCGCCGTAAGAAAAAGAGAGTTAAGAGAGTAAGAAAGAGTTGAAGACAGATGAGTGAGGAAGCCTTAAAGGGAGAAGGCTTTATATAGCCTGAAGAAGGCAGGCAAAACGACGCCATTATGACCTTCTACAAGCGAAAAGGCCTAACTGATGTAACGAACGCAAAGGGTGGCGAATTGCCGGGTGACATGTGACAGATAACGTGAGAAACAAGGCATGCCTTCTAACCTAGTAAGTCTATGTCGTGTAAGCCAAGAAGACATGACTACTTGGTCAGAAGATAGGATGATTCATTTGTAGAAGGCGGGAATAAAAACCCTAAGCCAAAAGTGACTCTTTGCCCGCTGAAGATGCAACCTCACTAGAATTGAGAATTCAGCTCGAGAATGCAAAACAACTCCTTGCGTTTCGAAGGTATGACTTCGCTAGAAGATAGAAGCTGGCCTGAAAATAATGTCCCCACCAAGGGTTCAAATCCAGAAAAATGGGACACAAACAAAGGGTCACCAGGTAACACCGAAAGTATGACATTGGCAAAAAGGGAAGGCTTCGAGCCAGAAGCTAGCCAAACCTCAACAGAAGCGAGTCCTTCCACCAAGGACAGTTTCAGTTTCCCAAAAAACAGGATTCTTATGTCATGCTCCAAAATGATTAAAACCGAAAATGAAACTTCGAATCATCGAAGGGGGGCATGTGATAGCCGGAGGGCAATTGCCAAACCTTCTCCCTTGGTGGAATCTAACACCACCCTCGGAAATTCATAACACCAACCTTGGGAGGAACCTCTCCACCAACCTCTGTAATAGACATAGCTAACTTCGGGAAAAAGGCTCCTCGCCAGCGCGGAGGTGCGCACTACTAGCCTCAAGAGCATAGGTTCACTATCCTCGAGAGAGGAAAATGTCTCTCGAGGATGGTCTACTCGTTTGGAAGGCCTTCTCTAGTAACCTTCAAGGAAAATCCCTGCCCGAAGGGGTCTCACACCTCCCAAGGGTCTTATGGAGAAACGACAAATATAGTTGAGGGATCTCTGACAAAGAAGCCTCGCACATGCCCCTACCCTCTGGCCAGAACTACCTACGACCAGCTGGAGATACCTGTCTTCGAAGGTACAGACTAAATCTAGCCAAACACGTGTCTTGATCTGCACAGGCTGTGCAAAATGGCCTTCTCCCCCATCCTTCTATAAATATTGGAAGGCTCCCCAGGTAAGAACAACAGGACCCTCTCTTTCTTACTCTTTGCTCCTAGCAACTTCTCTCTCGTATATTGACTTGGGCGTCGGAGGCTCCTTCCCCTAAAACACATTCTGAGGAACTCTTAACCCATGTTCTTTAGAGTCTTGCAGATACATTCTCACCGGAAGTATCTCTCTCAGGCCCAGCATGTTATACAACGGAGATGTCACCGGGCATCACATTTCTTTGCCATTTTTTTTCTTGCTTATTTCACCATCTCAACTTCTTTTCTTCCACCAGATTTTCAAACTTCCAAACCTCACCAAGCATTGTTAGGCCCTCTCTTATAGACTTTAAAATTGAAACTTGCTCACTCAACCCAACTCGGTTATTTTATTTCTCTTGGATCGTTATCAATTCTAGTGCTTCAACTCTTTCTCATTCTCTTAATCTTGAAAAAGGGCCCACATATAATTTTCTCAACGTTGATCTTTCATTCTTAACTTTTCTTATACTCCCGTTTGAGACCATAAATACTAAATAAATCATACAAGCACTTTCTTGTTCATGCTCACTAGATCCAAATCCAAAATAGTAGATAAATTAGGAGAAAATGATGTGAGAATCCTTAAGACAGGGAAATAGAGTGCGTAGTGGAAGACAAGGTGAGATCATGAGACAAGCAAGATTAGAGCAGTAGTAGATGAAATGTAAAAAACCAAGGACTAAAGCTATCATTTTCCCATTGGCTAATAAATTCAATGATAAATCATTTAAGTTGTTCATCATTCTTTTCTACTCCCTTAATTCCATGTTTTTTACACATTTGGGTTTTACGTAGTGATTGAGATGTGATAAACCTTGTTACTTTTGTTTCAACTTTGGCCCCATGAAACATTAGTGACTAAACTATGACTTTTTAAACTTTATTAACTTAATTGAAAATTTTATGACTTTTTAAAATTTATTAACTTAATTGAAAATTTTATCAAAGTATTTGGGCAATTTAAAATTTTTTGAAAAATGTAAGGACTTAAATAATAATTTGTAAAAAACTTTGTGACCAAATTGTAATCTATCCAAAAAATGGAACTAATGTTGTAATTCATGTGCTGAAAATAGGGGTAGTATTATAAATTGAATGTTAAAAACTTGGTGAAAACATAGAGACTTCTCTCTTCAATCATTGTACTTGACATTTCAATTGTACCAAAAAAATGTAATAAATTGCTATTTAATATGAAAAATGCTACAAAGAATTTGAGATAATACAATAAAGTAAATGTTACAAAGAATGTGAGATTGATGCATTATTTTGTTTTAGTATGTAAGAGCTAAAATCTCAACTTTCATGTTGGAAACGAAACTAGTTACATGATTGAATGTGACTCACTTTCAATGATGAGGGTGAAAGTGTTTGGAGTTACAAAGTTTGAGGAATGGGTCGGCTCGATTTATAGTTGAAGGGGGTAAATGTACGATTTAGAGAAGTTTATGGGCCAAAGGGTAGGGGAAAGAGATCTAGGGTTTTTTTAGTTGCAGCGATTCACCGCCTGTTCTGATTCGGGTTCAGATTTCCGGCGATAGTTCCTGAAGAATCTTTCTTTGCGGAGGTGATCTCTGTTCTATTTTTCTTCTTGGTGTAGGCCTTCTACAAGTAAATCAAGTTATTAAATGAACGAATCGAACTTTTGTTTTATTAGTTGTTCCTTCCTTTTTTTTTTCCAGATCATTGCAATGGCGTTCTTCAGCAAATTTGGGGTTTTACTTAGGCAAACTGCTAGTAAGCAGTTGCTTAGCTCTGAACCATGTGCGACGAAACCATCCATTTTTCAAGCGGTACGATGCTTGTCGTCACTGGCTTCTTCAAAGCTTTTTGTTGGAGGTTCGCTACTTGTATCTTGAGTTGCTGTTATGGCTAGGGATCCTTGTCTTTCTGGTATTTCAGGAGTTTTTTTCCTTCGTGGTTTGGCAGGTCTTTCGTATGCAACTGACGATTTCCAACTCAGGGAAGCTTTTGGCAAGTACGGTCAAGTTGTTGAAGGTATTCGATCTTCTTACTATTTTCCAAATTATTGTATCATCGTACAATGTGTTCGAAAATTTTGTAACGAGTGTAAAAAGGTATTATTTTTTGGTTGTAGGTAATTAGTTTGGCTCAAACTTATTCGTTTTGTGATTTGGCTAAATCATACAGAGGGTGACTCGTCTGCAGTTCCAAAATATTAGTATTATTCAAGGGATTGTATCTCAACTCTGTTAGACATGGTGAATTTAGGGATTATGCTGTCATGGTTTAAATGAAAGGAATGTACCCGGCATAGTTGTTTCCCGTTGGATAACATTTTTTTTTCCCGTTGGCACGTGTATTTACTGAATTGAAACAACTGTGTTTGGTAAATTTTGTAACTAGTCTAAATTGAATAACTTAGAATTGTTTCTGCTTGTATCTTGTCAGTTAAGAGTTTAATTTTTCAACTTGATTCTCTTCGTGTAAAATGTCATTGGGATGGACTGTCTCACTAAATCCTACCTCCTATTATAGCTGTGAAGTTTGAATACCTAATTAATTTTTTATTAACAATATTTCTTTTGTAATAGAAGAATCAGACAACAGAATATTAAATAAAATGAGTTAATCTGGTATAAAGTTTTAAGGAGCTAGAATAAAAGAATTGAAGCTTAACATGTCGGCACTTCATGAGATTTTTGGGCTGCAGTGTAAGGACTAAAGCTGTTGTGGTATTGTAGGCAGAGCATGGTGTAAAAAGGAATATCATGGCATGATGCTTAACTTGTCGGTACTTCATGATATTTTTGGGCTGCAGTGTAAGGACTAAAGCTGGTGTGGTATTGTAGACAGATCATGGTGTAAAAAGGAATACCATGGCATGGAGTGGTTGCATATTTTCAAATCATGAGCCATGGGACTTGTTTCCCATTAGGGTCGAAATTATGAAAGTTCTGAGGAGATGTACCGATATTAATGGATTTGTACTTAAGAAAACCAAAAACAAGAATGAATGCCATTGGTAAGAGGAACTAGGGCTAAGATAATGAAACAAAAGTGCTCTGTTAAATCATTGAGATATCAATAGTGAGCTGATAATTCGTTGAAACAATCTGTTCATTAGATGACAGTTAGTGGAATCAGGCTTTTCTTCTGACATGGTATTCAAGAAAGTGTATCACACAAGCAAATGCCATGTTCATGTTTTTGATAATTCCGAATTGTAAACTGTTGCTTAGCTAGCTCTGGATTTTTTTATTATTGTTTACCATTGACTGAATTTTTGATGTTATAGCAAGAGTAATTGTGGATCGGGAGACTGGTAGATCAAGAGGATTTGGGTTTGTTACTTTCACAAGCAGCGAGGAGGCATCTTCTGCCATCCAGGGAATGGATGGGCAGGTAAAACTACTTCCTATTCTTGGAATGTCAGCTATTTATGTGTTTGTGGTCACAGTTTCCTACTGCAGTTAAATTACTCTTTTTCAGTGCTTAAATTTTTATCAGTAGACTGCTGTATCCTATCCAAAGGTTTTGATATGTTTATAAGTTCATTCTGCAAGTGTTTTTAGCTCTGTTATTTAAGGATAGAGCGTTTTTGTTGTATTGAGAAATTTAGGAGTGCTGTGCTTCGCTCCATCTTGTTTCCTTGTGCCTGATTTTTTATTTGAATCACAATACATTTATGGTACCTGTTTTGTCTGTCAGAAAATTATTTCCCGAGCATTTGTATTCTAGAAAAGGAAATGTTAGTCTAGTAGTTTGGCCTGAATGGTGAGTATTCTGGTTCTGTTTTATCATTGTGATAGGGCAGTTGTTTTCTGTCAGGAGTGTGTAAGCACTGTTTTAACCTTTACTGTTTAGTATTATATTGTTGTTTGGATTCTCTGGCAGAAAGGAATAGGTTAGAGACATTACGTGACAGCATTGTTAATTCCTAACCTAATGACCATTCTGTTTAAAAACATTTAGTTTTGGTTCCTTATTGGATGAAATATGTTGACTCAGAGTAACTGTTTGACACCAACTTTTGAGGTCCTAATTTAATCTATCCAACAACTGTCTTTCAGTAAATTTAGACTCTGGGATATTTGTTTTGTAGTTTGGTGATTTAAATTACTCCCTTATTCCCAAAAAACGTCTCTCTTTTTTTGAAAAAAAATTATTAATGTTGAGATATACTAGTTTATTGTATTTTTTTCCAAAATTACCACCGACAAACTACAAGTTTACTTTTTGAATCCTTCTGAAGATACTGATACAGTTTCACTAATCTTGGATGACAATCCAAACTGCATGATAGTGCGCATCTTAGAAGTGAGCTTTAATCAACTGGGAAGCTTGAAATTCAGTCTTAAGTTTTTGCACCATTCTCTCCTCCTTCAGAATAGCTTAACATATATGAGCTACTTAAGGGTGGGGGAGAAATTATGGAAGAGGTATAAATAGGTAAAGGTGAAACATTTTGAGACAAAAATATAGGATAAGCAAAATATTTTGGGGCAGAGGGAGTATTAATTTTACCATTCTGAATGGAATAAACCCAATGTACGTATTAGTTTAAATTGTCCATTGACTGGCAAAGAATTATTGCACTGTTTAGATATACCGTATATAGTTACCTGATCGTTTTAATTATGATTTCAGATGTTGGTCCTTGACAGTGACTCTTGAGTTGCCAGATTCCATTTAGTGGGGGACCAAAGTGAAATGTTTTCAATCGGCCTAGGACCAAAACAAAATGGTTTATAGGTTAGGGACTAAAACAAAACCTAATTAAAGGTTTGGGGCTATAAATGAAATTTACCCAATTGAAATCACTTGAATCAACATTAGATGGAAATGCTGGTCTTTTGCCTTCATAGTTGTTGTTCTTACTGTCTAATATCTTCATAGATTTTGTGCATCTTCACTTGAGTCTAATATTTAATAAATAAATTTTTTCTCAGCCTCTTCATGGACGAAATGTGAGGGTGAACTATGCAACTGAAAAGACTCGTGGTGGTTTTGGAGGTGGAGGTTACAGGAGCAACTATGGTGCTGGAGGGGGATTTGGAGATGATTTTGGTAATAACTTTGGTGGTGGTGGTGGTAACTATGGTCCTGGGGGTGGCAACTATGGTAATCTGGGTGGTGTTGGTGGCGGTAATTATGGTCCTCCAAGTGGAAGTAACTATGGTGGTGATAACTATGGTCATGGTGGAACTAGTTACAGTGGTAATGCTAACTATGCAGCTGGCGGGCAATATGCTGGTGGAAGCACTTATGATAGAATTGCTGGTGGTGGTGGGGAAACTGCCAACTTTGAGGGCAGCAGCACAGGCAGTGATTTTGAAGGGAGTCCTGACTCTGGTTTCGGCAGTGGTGATCAAATGAGCACCAATGTGACGGACGGTGCAGATGTATATGCTGATGAGCATGAGAAGAGTGACATACTAGATGGAAATTATCGCGACGATGTTGATGGCGATTTTGCAAAGAGAGCATGAAGTTTCCATGAGGGTATTGAACATGCTTCTATAATTTGTAGCGCTTTCTGGTAAATCACTGGATTGGTATCTCTATATTTTTAGTCTGTCGTTGTGACTTGGACATTCATTGCATGTACGTGTAATGGTCGTCCTTAAATGTGCTTATGTGTGGAAGTGGGAGCCTTGATGCTAAAAATAATCTCACGTACATTCGCACATTTTGCTGCCTTCGTACTTTGGGAAACGGGGCTCCGTTGGTGCTGTTTGTAGATGACTTTTTCCAGTATAATTGGTTTTTGATATTGCTTAACAGTTAGGACTTAGGTGTTGATGGATAGGCGCCTAGGATTGGCCTGTTGTAAGACGGATGAAGTCCACTGGGCTGGCATACGGCAGCGCTGGTTCGCTGGCAATGAAGTCGGATGGTCTTCGGAACTCCGTGGCGGTAGAATGCCTTTATTTTGATTGTAGAAAGTCATGCAGTCGTCTAATTTTTGTTTACAAAAGTTGGAATGCATAATTTGTTTAGCTTTTGGGTTATCTTAATTTGTTTAGTTGATGTCGAGACATTTGTTTTCTAAATTTTTCAGAAATTATATATTAAAGTTAAAATATTTACAATAAGCTTTTTCTTTTTTAACTCAAGTTCTTTAAAGATTATAAAATGATATTTTTAATACTTGTATAACAAGTTGCACTCGATATTTTATTTTAGAAAAACTGGGAAAGAAAAATTAGAAAAATTCCACTTCAAAATTTTCCTCATTAGTGACTGGCTAGGAGCCAGAATATGCTTCAGCCTATTTAGCTATGGTGATTCGGTAGAATTGACTCCAGTTGAAAGTTGAATCAGGGTAATCAGCCCAGGACACGAGCGATGCAATTTCCATTGCAACCTTTTTCCCCCGTTTCCTCGTTTTTCTAGCGTATGTAACTTTTTGTTTTGTTTTGTTTTGTTTTTGTTTTTTGTTTCAGGAAACTCTCCTGCCAAAAGGATTAAATCTAAAGAAGTTAGTGTATACCTATGAAGTGACGGGTATAAAAAAATCACAGGTATGGATAGAGGGTAAGAGGTATTTATACTCGATCCGCATTGTTGTCATCTCTACCTTCAACTTAGCTAGAAGGCTCATTGGTCACTGTTTGCCCTTTTATCTTCTAATCTTAAAAATTGTAGAAACAACAATACTGTTTATCGTATCTGCGGATAACTCGTAGTTTAAACTGTTTTTCTCGTTGCCCTCTTTGTATATGTATACTAAGTACTTTATTCAAGCATTTTCACAAACACAAGGCGAGCTTAAATACAACAAGAGATGGCTTAGAAGATCTAAGTCTATAAAAACTAGTTGTAAGAGTACAAACAACTAGCAAAATAAAGAAAATAGTATCATAGGGGCAAATTTTTGCTGTGAGAGTTATTGTTTTTGTATATAGAAAAAACTTCACATGAGTATATCTAAAGCTGCGTCATAACAAATACCAAGAAACATCCTGAAGTGGTTGAAATTGCGAAGTTTACTTGGCTTAAAATCAGATTAGCATGCGTGTTTATGAGTTGTTGGTTCAGTTGACCAAAAGATTGGAGATAGCATTGGAATAAAGTATTTGGTATGTCATGAATTTTTCTTTTGTTAGATTCACATTGCACTATGAATCCTTGTATGTGAACTTGGATCCATTCCTTTGGATAAGCTAAAATCTTCTTTTGACAAACACAACATGAGACAAGTTCTAAAGTAAAGGGGTGAGATTTAATTCTTTTGCTGTTGAAGCAATTAATGGCAAACTAAGCAGCTTCCAAGGACAAGAGATCATTAATGAAAGGTAAATAAGTTTATTGATTAAGGCTTCCTTTTCCTTCAACGGATTACTAGTTGACTGAGCAGCTTTAATGGAGAAAATAGGAGACTAAATTGGGGAATGATGAATCATGAATGGAAAGTTGAAGGGTAGGGTTAGGTATTAGGGTAAACTAGGAATTTTTTGCTTGGCAGCTATAACTGGTAGACAGGGCAGGTTTACATGATGGTTATCCCTTATCTGCCACCCACCTGTACTTGTTAGATTGGTGTAATTTTGCTACCCATATCTGCCCCTTCGTGGGTATTTTCACTTGTTTACCCATCCATCACGAACGGATACCCATGGGTGATGAATTTTGCCCACCTGGCTGCCATCCCTAGTTGATGGGAATGCACAAGGCACACTTTAAGCACCTATGACAGGGAAGCATGCTGGAAAGGTTGAAGCTGTTCTACAAGGAATAGTTTAGAAGCACTTTGGATATTTGGAGGTTGGACAAAAAGTGCAAGCACAAGGCTGTTGGGTTTTGGGAGCCAAACAGCGCAGCGGAATTTAACCGAAACCCCCCAG
Organism: Aquilaria sinensis; assembly: GCA_005392925.1. Taxonomy (NCBI): domain Eukaryota; kingdom Viridiplantae; phylum Streptophyta; class Magnoliopsida; order Malvales; family Thymelaeaceae; genus Aquilaria; species Aquilaria sinensis. Next base: position 91,655 of record SMDT01000464.1, read on the forward strand.
GATCCAAGTGAAACGGGGTAAACCGTATATCAACTCATCCGAGCATGGCCATGCATTTTTCTAAGTCTCACTCTATCAAGGGGCCCGAAGATATCACTCCCGTTACATAGGAGGGACAAATCCCATCTTGATCATACAAATCCCTCCGCATGATATGTGACATACCCAATGACCTCCTTCAAGTTCACTCAGTTACGAGCAACAAAGGAAAGTATCAAAGTATGTGACTCACATGTAGGGAACCTTGATGATCTTAGGTCGAAGGACTACATATACCATGATCACTATGAGAATCACTTATGACACTCATATAACGATCCATGTAGTGTTCTCATGGTGGGTCGGTCCAGTACCAGTACACAAGTTCTCCAACTTGTACCCATATGTAGACTACATATCTCATATTAGTCTCCACATATGCTAGTCGTTATGTATTATTGCAACCCGCTCCACAATAATACTAGACTAGGGACGTTTGAGAATATCATTATTCTAGGGTTACAATTATGTTTGTTAAGTTACGCAGAAACAAAACAACAAACATAATTGCTGGATTAATGCCTTAATAAAATATCATGACTCAATGTGCAAAAAATACAATCATCTCATGATTGGCTTTTTGGGCACAACACTAACAATCTCCCACTTGCACTAAAAGCCAATCATCCATGTATCTAATACCGATGGACCTAGAATGGCTATCATGCTTCTGCTGCGTAAGGGGCTTTGTCAGTGGATCAGCAATGTTGCTGTCTGTCGAAGTCCTGCATATCCTTACATCACCCCTCTCGATGATCTCCCTGATGAGATGATAGCGTCGGAGTATGTGTTTGGATCGCTGGTGAGATCGAGGTTCCTTAGCCTGTGCGATTGCTCCATTGTTGTCACAATAGAGCTCTATCGGGTCGGCAATGCTTGGAACCACTCCAAGTTCAGTGATGAACTTCTTGATCCAAACTGCCTCCTTCGCAGCATCAGAGGCGGCAATGTACTCAGATTCTGTTGTAGAGTCAGCTACTGTCTCTTGCTTTGAACTCTTCCAGCTCACAGCACCACCACCAATACAAAACACATAACCAGATTGCGATCTAAAATCATCCTTATCGGATTGGAAGCTTGCATCGGTGTAACCCCTTACAACGAGCTCATCTTCACCTCCAAAGACCAAGAATGCATCCTTAGTCCTTCGTAAGTACTTAAGGATGTTCTTAACAGCTGTCCAGTGACTCTCACCGGGGTTCGATTGGTACCTACTCGTCATGCTCAAAGCATATGAGACATCGGGATGAGTACATATCATGGCATACATGATAGATCCAATTGCTGAGGCATATGGAATCTTACTCATGCGCTCTCTCTCCTCGGGTGTACTCGGACACTGAGATCTAGAAAGAGTTATACCATGTGACATGGGCAAGAATCCTTTCTTGGAATCTTGCATGCTAAACCTCTTTAGCACCTTGTCAATATATGTACTTTGACTTAGGCCAAGAAGCTTTCTAGATCTATCTCTATAGATCCTGATGCCTAACACATAGGCTGCTTCACCCAAGTCCTTCATAGAGAAACATTTCCCCAGCCAAGTCTTCACAGACTGTAGCTCAGGAATGTCATTCCCGATGAGTAGTATGTCATCTACATACAACACCAAGAAGACAATAGCGCTCCCACTAACCTTCTTGTAGACACAAGGTTCATCTTCATTTTTGATAAAACCAAACTCTTTGATTGCTTCATCAAAATGAAGATTCCAACTTCGAGAAGCTTGCTTCAGTCCATAAATGGACCTTTGCAACTTGCACACTTTATTGGCATTCTCAGGAGTGACAAAACCCTCAGGTTGTGTCATGTACACATCCTCAAGTAGCTTTCCATTTAGGAATGCAGTTTTGACATCCATTTGCCATATCTCATAATCATAGTGTGCAGCAATAGCAAACAAAATTCGGATGGATTTAAGCATAGCAACTGGTGAAAAAGTTTCATCATAGTCAATACCATGAATTTGCTTGAAACCTTTTGCAACCAATCGTCCCTTAAAGGTAATCACATTACCATCCATGTCAGTTTTCTTCTTGAAAACCCATTTGCACCCTATGGGTTTTACCCCTTCAGGTGGGTCAACCAAAGTCCATACTTGGTTTTCATACATGGATTCCATCTCGGATTTCATGGCCACTAGCCACTTCTCAGAGTCAGGCCCCGACATAGCTTGTTGGTAGGTTGTGGGCTCATCCTGATCCATGAGCATCACATCACCAGTGTGAGTCACGAGAAATCCATATCTCTCGGGCTCACGCCGAATCCTACCAGACCTACGTGGGCTCTGTGCTACAGGAACAGACTCTTGAACCACAACATCTTGTGGTGTCTGTTCAGGTTCCATTTCAGGTTCGAATGTCTCCTTGTTGTTCTTGAATTTCTTCAAGTTCTACTTTCCTCCCACTAGTTCCTTTAGAGATAAACTCTTTCTCTAAAAAGACACCAGTTCGAGCAACAAACACTTTTTGCTCAGAAGGATTGTAGAAATAGTAACCCTTTGTTTCTTTGGGATACCCAACAAAAAGGCATTTTTGAGATTTGGGCCCTAGTTTGTCAGAGGATTGACGTTTCACATAAGCGTCACAGCCCCAAATCTTCATAAAAGACAAATTGGGACGCCTCCCACTCCATATCTCATATGGTGTCTTTTGAACCGATTTAGATGGAACTCGGTTTAGTGTAAAAGCGGCTGTCTCTAGAGCATGTCCCCAAAAGGAGTTTGGAAGGTCAGCTTGACTCATCATAGAGCGAACCATGTCTAACAGAAGTTCGATTTCTCCTTTCAGATACACCATTCCATTGAGGTGTACCTGGTGGAGTGAGTTGTGATACTATACCACACTCCTTCAGATAGTCAAGGAATTCTCGATCCAAGTACTCTCCACCTCGATCTGATCGAAGCACTTTGATACTCTTCCCGAGTTGATTCTCTACTTCATTCTTGAATTCTTTGAACTTTTCAAAGGATTCTGACTTGTGTCTCATGAGATACACATAGCCATATCTGCTGAAGTCATCAGTGAAAGTAATGAAGTATTGGAAACCTCCTCTAGCTTGTGTAGACATAGGGCCACATACATCACTATGTATGAGTCCTAGTAAGTCATTAGCCCTTTCACTTTGCCCTGTGAATGGGGCTTTGGTCATCTTGCCCAACAAACATGACTCACATGTCTCATATGATTCAAAATCAAATGAGTCCAAGAGTCCATCCTTATGGAGCTTGGATATGCGGGTCTCATTTATATGGCCCAAGCGACAGTGCCAGAGATAGGTCGGGTTTGAATCATTTAATCTGACCTTCTTGGTATTCACATTATAGATTGGATCTTCGAGGTCTAGAACATACAACCCATTGCTAAGTTGAGCACTACCATAAAAGATTTCATTCAAATAAATAGAACAACATTTGTCCTTTATTATAAATGAAAAACCTTTCTTGTCCAAACAAGAAACAGAAATCAAATTTCTACTAATAGTAGGCACAAAGTAGCAGTTGTCTAATTCTAAAACTAATCCACTAGGTAAAGTGAGAACATAAGTCCCTACGGCTAAGGCAGCAACCCTTGCTCCATTTCCAACACGTAGGTCCACTTCACCTCGGGCCAATCTTCTACTTCTACTTAGATCCTGCACATTTGCACAAATGTGAGATCCACATCCAGTATCCAATACCCAAGATGAGGAAGTAGAAAAGTTAGCCTCTATAACAAAAATACCTGAAGTGGAAGTCTTACTTCCCTTTTCCTTAGCAAGTTCTTCAAGATAGAGCTTGCAATTGCGCTTCCAGTGTCCAGGTTGCTTACAATGGAAGCACTCCCCTTCCTTTGCCACACCACCCTTTGGTTTCAGTGCAGCTGAAGAAGAATTAGCATTGGACTTTCCATTAGCTTTATCCTTCTTCTTGTTGGCTTTTCCCTTTTCCCTTGCCCTTTTGAACCATCAAAATGGGCTTAGCCTTCTTAAGGTTTTGCTCAGCAGTTCTCAACATGTTGAGCAATTCAGGGAGGGACTTGTCAAGGTCGTTCATGTTATAGTTCATGACGAACTGACTGTAGCTTTCAGGCAACGATTGCAAGACTACATCAATAGCCAACTCTTTCTGAAGAGCAAATCCCAAATTCTCAAGATTCTCAATGTACCCAATCATCTTGAGCACATGAGGACCCACGGGACTTCCCTCAGACATCTTGCACTGAAACAATGCCTTAGAGGTCTCAAACCTCTCATGCCTAGCTTGCTCTTGGAAAAGCATTTTGAGATGTTCGATCATATCGAACGCCCCCATGTTCTCATGTTGCTTCTGAAGCTCAGATTCCATGGTAATAAGCATGAGGCATGCAACATCCAAAGCATCATCAGAATGCCTCTTGTGAGCATCCCTTTCAGCTCTTGGAGCAGTGGCAGCAGGCTCATTCGGAATGGGCTGCTCTAGGACATAAGCCTTTCTCTCTTGTTTGAGGACTATCCTCAAGTTTCGGTACCATTTGAGAAAGTTGGTCCCATTCAGTTTTTCCTTCTCAAGGATCGATCGCAACGAAAGTGTCGATGTGTTTTGTGCCATGGTTATCTACAACAGTAAATATGCAGTGTAAGAGTCATGTATTTTAATTCATTTAATAAGGACTTTTATTAAACGATACTCCCACTATTTTCCTCAAAATAATAACCCTCGATATTATTTCGGAACACCTCGGCGCTAAGGTATTCTAGTGGGCCAAGATCCATATTTGACCACAACCTGAGTCAGCTTTGGCTTTTCTCTCAAGTTACAGCTATTTAGGTAGGCAACTCCTTGCCAATTGCATCTTATGCAACTCTTGGATAGTTGCATCTTATGCAACTCTTGTGTTGGGTGAACAACACTTGTCCAAGCTCATCTCATGAACTTAAGCCCAACTCTATGCCTCTAAGTCCCTAATCCTATTAGGATGACTTAGTTAAGTCGACCCAAAGTTAGCAATTTGGATATCACTATTATCCCATCGCGCCTTACCAAGATGAACATAGGTGCTTTGCTTTGGCAAACCCACCTAATGTTGATCAAAGTCTTGACGAGTGCCAACATTTGGAAGGCATCACATTTAATGACTTAATATTTGTTTGAGGGATTTTTTTTTTGATCTCACCAATTTGTTATCTCCGGTTGTCTTATACATGCATCACATACAAATATAAAACATGCATCTCATGCTTACAAGAAAGTAAACGTGACATGGTTATAGCCCAAACTATGCGATATTCTCAAGCCAATGAGAATATCATAAAAGCCTAAGAAAAGAAAAGAGTCTTCACAAGCTCCTTCTCTTCCTTTCTTGGTTGCCCTTTTGTTGTCACCTCCTTGGACATACCACCTTGGATGATCCTTGGACATACCACCTTGGATGATCCCATAATGCACCATTACATCAATAATAGAAACCTCGAGTTACATTCGAGGGGAGTAAGGTGAGAAGAGAATGTACAATGAGAGTGATAAGACGCCCCCCTGCGCAAAAAATTGTCTTACAATTGCTTAGCCCGAAATCTTTTATTTCGAGAAAGTAGGCACCTGAGACTCCTCCATTCGAGCCACCAAAAATACCTTACTTTTGGTGCCCAAACAGGCCGAATCCGAACAAACCTAGGGTTTTTGCAACTATTGCAAGAATCCTAATCCATATAGGTATCTCATACCTATCAATTTTGGGTTAATCTCATTAACCAATTTGTGTCATTTCTTCATATATCTCATATGTTCATTACGAATTCCGGTTTCATGCATCATGAATCAATCTAATTAATCATGGCCGAAAACCAATCGAACACATAGCATCATGCGATTCAACACTCAATCTCGATTTAGGGTTTCACCAGTAGCTCTGATACCACTGTTGGGTTTCGGGAGCCAAACAGCGCAGCGGAATTTAACCAAAACCCTCAAGGATCCAAGTGAAACGGGGTAAACTGGGTGTTCAAAAATTTCATACCTAATTTTCGGTTGAGATGTCTCACTCAACTGTAGAGTCGAATCACAAAACCTGAACAGTTGATGTGTTCAGGCTCTCTATGGTATCCACACGAGCCTCTCGGGATCACCACGCTTCCACCACGTCCCGGCAGATGCGTTTCTCTTGCGCTCGCAGTGCTAGCTTGCGTCCTCCAATGAATTGCAAGAGAAGAGTGCGGCTATCCTTTTGGGAGGCTAGGGCAAGGAGACCTGCGAATTTCTTACTTAAAAATTGTATTTATAGTGAGACTCAACTTCCAGGCCTAATGGGTTTAAAAACCCTAATCCAATTAGGAGTTAATTTCGGGCTTAATAATGGCTCAACTCCTTGGCCCATTATTAATACGAAATTAAAGTGAAACCATAACCCAAATAATTAGCCCATGCACTCTAATGATCCAAATAGCTCTATGTGTGCGACCCAATAGGCTCTTGCCATGTTGGCAATGATCATAAATCACATTTATGATCATAAGCAATGAGCGGTGTCTAGCAACACATCATTGCTACCTAAGTGACAAGATTGCTGGTGAATCAACTAAACCTTTATAATCATCACTGATATATGCCATTGTCCTTTTGTCCAAGATATCAAGACGAAGCACGAGACATGGAATGTGTCACTCTCATATAGCCCAATCTTTGGTTTCTTGATTACTGAGTAGACCAACTTAAACTGATGACTTTGATATCATATATCAACTCATCGGAGCATGGCCATGCATTTTCTAAGTCTCACTCTATCAAGGGGCTCAAAGATATCACTCCCGTTACATAGGAGGGACAAATCCCATCTTGACCAAAATACAATCATCCCTTTGGGCACAACAGTAACAAAGGGAACACCAGAAAGCCACCTATGTGTGCACTCCCGAGAACCTCAATGAGCCCTACATGATTCTTTTGAGCAACTTGGATTCATGGATGGTCAATGCTCCTAATGCCATGCTTGTGACTTACACAGGCCATGGGCTGTTAGTTTTATGCATATATGATGTACATGAATTGTGTAGATAAGTGATGCAAGTCATGGACATAAAGAAAAGAGCCATAGAAGGTGAAGTACCCATACGATGCCCTAAGGACATCCTGAGTGCACCTAAGTGGGACATGAGGAAAAGTTCTGTACTTGGGAGACAAAAATGGCTAAAATTAAGTGCCAAGATAGGCTTTGAAGTGAAGGCTCATAATGTGAAGAAAAAGTGTCAAAGAGATTAAGAAAACTAAGGAAGCACCAAGAAGGGGCATATAGAGCTCCTAAGCACACTTCTGTGAGCACTTATGTGACCATAGAGACTTTAAAACTAAGTGCCTCAAAGGAAACAAGTTGGGATGAATACTAAATGATAAAGTAAGAAGGAGGATTGCAATACAAGGCAAAAACAAGTGGGAAACAAAAGTGCTCCAAGAAAGTGCACCAGGAGACTCTTAGGTACACCTTTGTGTGTAACCATGGGCATGTGTGAAGGCCCTAAAACCAAATGTCTTGGAAGAGATTGTGAGGGATTGATGCTTAGGATTCAAATGAGGATGAAGGCTACAATGTAGGGCAAGAAGAGGTGAAGAACACGTGAAAGCCATAAGGACCACCCTAAGGTGCACTAAGCGATTCTCGAGTGCACTTAAAGCGTATGTAAGTTCAAGTGGAAGTTTGAGGGCTTAGTTGGCTGAACTTGTTATGCCTATCCTAGCTGGAGGCTTACTCGAGGAAGGTAAAGTGTTTAAAACTTATTTTGGAGCCTTATTTCAAGTTCACGTAACAAGAAAAGGTAAGTTTAGCAAAGTTCACTAAGTTCTGGAAAGATTAACACACTAAATGAGGTTTAGGGGTAAAATAGTAATTTTATACCCCAAAGAGTCGGGCCAGAACTTGAATGTTAAAAATGATTTTTGAAAACCTAACTTTTGCTGTAGACCTAAGTTTAACTTAAATAAACAAGGTTTGATCAAGGTTGACTAGTTACTTTGAAAGAAGGGGACTTGTTTGTAACTATGCATAAAATTTGGTGGCTTGAGGATTAAAAGTGTTATCCACTCCAGGGTAGTCCAGTTATGGTGCCAAAATTGTGCATTTAAGATTTCCAGGGTTGGTATGTTCTGTAGGCATTCAGAGCAATACCCTTAGTATGCATACCTAAGTGGCCCTCTTGGGCACTACGTAAATGCATGCATATTGGTCTAATCATTACACACATATTTACATTTTATGCACACCATGGCAGCAAGGAAGGAAAACACTAGCATAACTCTTAATCTTGGCTACCATACATAAGGCAATCTTGTTAAGTTGAAGTACCAACCATTGTACCTGAAACTTCCTAAAAAAAATTATATTAATCTAGCCATGCACCCCCATATTTTATTTGCTTCAATATCAAGTAGAGACTTAAACCAAACCAAGAAATTTGGTTTTCCATCAATAGCTCATCTATGGACCACGATACAGATTTTTGAAATTGGTTACAAAATTCTGACCAAATGAACGCTAACTTAGAAAATTTTGCAACGTCATAACTTTGGCTACAGGGCTCCAAATGCAGAAATTCCAAAGCCCAGTTAAAGTTATAGATGTGATCTAGGTGTGATCAAAAGTTAATAACAACATTCATTCTACACAGGGAGATATAGAACTTTGACTGGAGGGTCAAAATTCTATCCACTTTATGACCATTTTGCCCATAGAAAATTTCATAAGTGTACAAACACTTCATTCACAAAGGGTAAGCCCTCCAAGGATATCCCATACATGTCCAATACACATAGGAATTACATGCTCTTGCATCTAGCAACTTTATGGGCCCAAAACAGAATTTACAAATAAGCAGCCTATCGTTCACACTTGGACAGCTTGTGCACTATATTCACATACATAGAAAAAAAGTCCTCAAATGTTCACATACTTTTATCAACTTTACATGTCCTACATGTACCTGCATCCATGCACTACAAAATGGCCTTGACTCAGCTAAAACACGCACCCAAGCTACAGGAGAGCTTTAGACACAATGCATTCCAGAAACAGGATGTTGGGCAGCTGCTGCATAACACAGTAAGCACCATCACTAAAAATACCAAATGGGCTCCTAAAATCACCAAAATTTTCAGATCACAACTAGATACATGGAAGTTAAAGTACCTGAAATTTCAGATCAAAACTCACACCACAAAGGTCAGTTTGAATGTGATCTTTCTGGTGGACCTGAAATGGGCGGATTTGAGGGGAGTAAGTTTCATTGTGAAACTTAGTAAGGAGAACACTTATAGTGTTAAGGTAATGTAACCCTTGATATCACCTGCATCCAAAGACACTAAAACACAAGAAACACAATGCATATATCCAACATAAAACAACCAAATGTAGCAGCCAAACACAAACAACAAACACATGAAATGCAGCAGCAACAAGCATCATTGGTTAGTCCATAAAACATGAAATAAACATATGCAAATCACTATAGCAGCCCTCCTCAAGCACAAGCTTAGCCTTAGGAGAGTTTCAACACTAGTTAGCAGTAACTTTGGGCTCTGGAAACCCTTAAATTTGTTGCAATCACTGTGCACTTCACACTAGATCACAAAACCTTCACTAAGTGCACTCCCTTCACTAACTTGGTTCATCAAGCTCAAGGCTCTCTTCCAAGCCTAGGCCTAGCTCCATGGATGCTTCAAAATATAGTAAACATTCCATGAGAGGAAGCGAACTCCTTACCTTGGTAGGTATGCTAAAATTGGAGCTTGATCCTAGGTGCACTCAAGTCTTAGCACCAAATGGCTTCCAATTGCCCTTTCTTGCTTTCAATTGCTTCTAGCTTCAAGCTTGGAGGTATGGTGGTTATGGAGGAGCTATGGAGGTGAAGATGGCTGGTGTGGGTTGAATATAAGAGAAGAAAAGAAGAAATTGGCTACTTTAAGAGGCTTAACAAAGCTTTAGTGCACTAAACACCCTTAATAGCATTAACCATGCTTTATGTCATTTTCCTTGCCACAAAACCATGGTTTCTTAGTCTTAAACTCATGGCCCACATTTGATCATCCTTATCTTTCTTTGGCTTCCTTTCTTGAGTGGGATAACTCCAAAATGCTTCCATTTGACTTAAGTCATAAGCATAAATAACCAAAGGCTTACACTAGGACACTTAATTCCTTAAAGCCTTTTATGCTTTTCTTTGTTCACAATTGTCTTCCATAAGCATTTTGGTCCTCCAATAGTAGTTTCATACCATTCATATCCTTCCCATAACTCTCCAAAGCTCTTTCTTGAGAGTTTTGCAATTAAGTACCTGAATTTGCAAATCCTTACAAAAAAAGCCCATAGGTTGCTTGACAAACAAGCAATCCTTAAGGCTTTTCTTGGGGGGCCAAGTTACCAACTTAGAACACTTTTAAGGAGGTGTTGATCATGCCTTTTACCCCTCACACCTCAAGCACTATGGTGAGAATTACACTATTTAATGGTTCTTGTCCATTATGCCAAACTTTGTAATTCTCCCATTTTTGTGAGGTGGTAACAATCCTCCCCCCCTTAAAAATTTTGGTCCGCCAAAATTGCCTTTAGCTTTGGGTATTCTATAGGATACTTTTCCATAAGGTCCTTCTCAGTTTCCTAAGGTACTTCCCTTTTAGAGTGGTGTGACCACTGAACATTAGCCATGGGAATGAGCTTGTTTCTTAACCTTTTGGTATCCTTGGATAAGATAGCTATAGGTTTTTCTTCATATGTCAAGTTAGGTTCCAACTGCATGCCTTCCACTACAATAGCATGCTTTGTTTCCAACAGACACTTCTTAAGCTTACTGATGTGAAAAACATTATGAACACTTGACATTCTTGGTGGTAGAGCTAACCTGCATGCTACCTTGCCAACTCTGTCCAAGATCTCATAAGGACCTATATATCTTGGAGCTAACTTGGTTCTTTCGCCAAATCTGATAGTGCCTTTGGTTCGTGCAACTTTCAGCCAAACATTGCCACCAACCTCAAACTCCAAGTCTCTCATTCTTTTATTCACATAGGCTGTGGTTCTTTCATTAGCCGCCCTTAATCTTTCATGGTCTTCCTTAATCTCATTCCTGGTGGAGAAACGGTCATAGACTAACAGATTGACCCTGGACACCTGACCAATCTCAAATCTCACTCTTCTTCCTCTAGGATTTCTCCTATCTTCATCTTCCACTTCATCAGGTTCATCATTTTTGATTCCTAATCTTTCAGAAGAAGCATGTTCAGATGTGTTCCTAGCCTCTTTCTCTAGTTACTGCTATGCACTCTGAACCACTTCATCTGGTGCTACTTGGACTCTTTGATGTTGTGCTTGAATTAGTCTTACTAAGTTTTCATTGATTAGAACTAAATTTCTCTAAAGCTCTAACCAAACTTTAGGCACTTCAGGGTTTGGTGTTATAGCTGTCCTAGTGGAAAGCTAGTTGGGAACCTAATTTGAAGTTTACATAGCAAGAATAGGCAAGTTTATCAAAGTTCACTAAGTTTCGAGGAAGTAAAGGCACTAAATGAGGTTTAGGGGCAAAATGGTAATTTTGCATCCTGAATAGCCGAGATAAGGCCCGAGTGTTTTAAAATGAGTTTTTATAACTTAACTTTCAAGCTTAACCCAAACTTGACAAATAAACAAGAATTAATCAAGAATGACTAGGTTACCAAAAGGAGGGGACTTAATTGTAACTTTTTAACTAGTTTGGTGGTTTGGGGTTAAATGAGCCTATAAGTTAGTAAAGAAAGGGGAGGGCTGCCATTTTCATGATTCAACCCGAGCTCCCCCTTCTCTCTACCAATTCTCCATCAATTCAACCTCAAAATCAAGATATTTTCATGGAAATGGAGGCCACCAAGGATATACAAGCTATGGAAAGCTTGTTTCAAGCATGATTTCAAGTTTTTGGAGCTTGGAACCAAGTTTTCCACTACCCCTATTTTTTATGCGAGGTAACACTTGAGTTCTTGGTGAATTCTTGTTTATTACATGTTTAAAATCTTGGGTTTTCGTTAGGAAGGAAGGTTTTGATGTTTAGTGTCTATGTTTTTTATTGGAACTTAGGTGATACTTTGGTGAACTTAGTTGATTGGAAAAGAGATTGATTCTTGCTTGTTACTTGGAGTTGAGGTAAGGGAGTTATGTTTTCAAGCTTCATTAATGCTATTGGATAGGGTTTGCTTGATAAAATCAAGTAGTTTTAGCAATAGCATTAGTTAGTGATTAGGTTTGATCATGGTGGACTAGTGTGTTTGGCTTGATTGGAATGATGTTATAATGCATCATAGGAAGGCTTGTGATGGTTTATTGTGGTCTATGCAACGTGTACTACACGTATGTGAAGTTTGAAGGCTATCCATGCATGTTTGATATGTTTGGAGAGTGTTCAAAGTTCATAGCAGTAAAACCGGAGATTTTCTGGGCATTTTGCAGGTTTGGCGACGCATCGCCAATCCAAAAGAGTTCCTATGATGTGTCACCAAGACCTCAGAAATTGGCAGAACGTCAACAACTGTGGTGATGTGTCACCAAGACAGCATTTGACGCTCGATTTTGTTTTTAGCATAACTTTTCGCTCGGGTGTCCGATTGTGGTGATTCAAGATTTCACATGAAGCTAAGAGGGAGTACTATCACCTACATGTTTTAAAAAAACTTAAAATGGCCCATTTTTAAAGTTGTTTTAACTCAAAGTGATGGCAAGTTTTAAAGGAAATTATGGCCACAATAAAGCACCATAAGTGGGTGCAAGGTTTAGTACCATTAGAAGCCTAGTTAAGACTTAGGATTTGAGGCTTCAATGTGGAAACCTTAGTGCACCTAGTCTACAAGGTCTCATGGGTGAAAGGTTTAGAACCCTTGGCGACCTAGCCGTGCCATTAGCCATGAGGTTGTAAGGTGAAACCTTAGTGCACCTAGTTGAGATCCTGAAGAACCTAGTACATGAATCCACCCATGATCATTACCACTCCGCTAGTGTGAACCAAGTAATGGCGGATAGGGGAGCACCATGGATGAAGGCTTAGTGCACTTATTGCCTAGCCAAGCCGTGCCTTGAGGTACAAGTGAAAGCCTAGTGCATCCTTGTTAGGTTAATTGGGTGGAGGCTTAGTACACAAGTGACCTAGTCAAGTATAAGGACTTGAGGCACTATGTGGAGGCCTAGTACACCCATTGGATTTCTTACAGCACAGCGAGGCCACCATGTTCACCTGCATAACAACAACTAAGGGAAGGCTCCATTATTGTGTCAGTCAGTAAGCTACGGTTTGCTAGGAGCGAGATAGTGGCCAGAACTCGCTAGCACGGAGTGATGCCCCGTGAGGAGGACTAGGATGAGGAGAGGTCTCAAGGGACCTAGTTATATGTACATATATTAGACCCTCAGGCTATATGTGCACGCAGCAGGTTACATATGTTCTCAAATGTGGAGTCCTCAGGATTTTCTTGTAGGTACATTGAAGACCCCTTATTGAGAATCTCGGATTCTCATTCCCTTACTTTTTGTTGTGTAGATTTAGGTGTTGTTGAGCCAGCAACCGTTGAGGCTTGTTGAGCTAGTCTTGTGAGCAGGTATTAAGTTTATTTGAATATTCATGATTCTAGTTTATGGGGTGCTTGTTGGTTAAGTTATGGTACTAACTACAGTTGTCTTTTTGGCCTACAGAGGCTCGTGAAGCACAAGGGAGGGCTTACGAAGCTTTCCACTGGGAGTTTGCTCTAAGGTGGAAGCTTAGTCTCAGATCTCAGTACAGTCATTCAGTGTGTAGTTTTAATGCACTAGTTTGCCTCCAATGGTCATGTTGAGTAATGTTACTCTAGAGTCGCTCTTGGGTGCGAGCATAGTCTACTCTTGTTTGGATGCTTGCACACAATTGATTATGTGTAGTTAATTCCACTTAATTGCTTTGAATGCTTTAACAGTTTTGATATTATTTTATTAAATTATGCCATGGCAACATTTTAAGTATTGTTTCTTTATTTTATTGATTAAGTCAAAGCATAAATCCATGCATGATTGCATAATAGGATTAAACAACTAGAAGCATGAAGGTTTTAACTAGTGCACACGTAATCAGTTAGCCAATTGCAACTAGCATGGGACAAGTTCCCATAGGCTCCTTGGGCAGGCCCATGAGGGGTCGTGTCATTTGGTGCCCCCTGTTGGCCCTAATTCCCCTTTCCCTATCCATTTCTTTGTTGCCTGGGTTCAGTAGAAGCCCTTAGGGGTGGTTCCCCTCTCCTTGTGGTAACCATGTTTACTTCCTATTCATGATTCACCATAGAGCACATGTAAAGATCATAGGTATTTTAATGGTACTTGACACTAACAGTTGACCAAACTGAGTTGATGTATGTTGCTAGCACGCAAATGCAACTATATGTACATGTATAAACCATGCCCTGACAATGCTCTGATACCAACATCTGTGACTGACCCTGGGCTAGTCCAGTTATGGTGCCAAAATTGTGCATTTAAAACTCCCAAGGTTGGTATGTTCTGTAGGCCATCAAAACAATACCCTTAGTATGCATACCAAAGTGGCCCTCTTGGGCACTAAGTATGACACGGCCCCTTATGGCCCTGCCCAGGAAGCCTATGAGAACAAGTCTCATGTTGGTTGTAATTGGCTAATTAATTATGTGTACCTTGATTAAAACTTCAAGCCACTAGTTATTTAACCTAAGAACGCATTTATTCATGCAAGCATTGCTTTTGAGTTGAGCAAGTATAAAATCATAAAACATTTATGTAGCCTAAGCATTTCCATGAAAATCAATGTTCAAAGAGTCAAAGCATACAAAACTTTTATAGCATCAACATGAATCCTAGACATAATTAATCGTGTGTGGGCATTTAAACAATCATAGACTATGCCCTACACCCAAAGGCAACCCTAGAGTCCATAACTCTATTCATACACATTGGAGGACACTACCATAAGTTATACATACATAAGGCTAGTACTGCTAAGATCCAATCAACTAGCTTCCACCCTAGATGAGAGATCCCGATGGCAAGCCATAATGATCCTCCACGTGCTCACTAGCCTCTGTGGCCAAGAAAACTATATTTAGTAATGTAGCTTAACCAACAAGCAACCAAATAAACTAGAATCTCAAGGATTCTCAAAGTGATATACGTCTAATGGAATTACCATGACAACCCTCAATGATTGTCGGGTCCAACAACCTCTGTATCTGCACTACATGAAACTAAGGGAATGAGAATCCTAAGATTCTCAGTAAGGGATCTTCAACCTGCAAAGAAAACACTGAGGACAACACATATATATGTATATGTAATCTACTGTGAGCTCATAAAGTGTGAGGGTCTAACATATGCACATATATCTAGGTCCCTTGGGACCCCTCCTCATCTTAGTCCTCTCACGGGCATCACCCCGTGCCTAGTGAGTTTTGGCCCCTAACTCACTCCTAGTAAGCCTTAGCTTTTTGATGCAATAAGTTTAACGTTCCCTTAATCGTTGTGAAGGTGAACATGGTGGATGAGCCTCGCTTGAGTTCCAAGGAACTCACAAAGTGTTCTAAGCCTCCACATAATGCCTCAAGTCCTTAGACTTGCCTAGGTCACTTGTGTACTAAGCTTCCACCTTAAACCCTTACCAAGAATGCATGAGGTTCTCAGTTGCACCTCAAGTAATCTTGTCTATGCTACAAGTGCATTAAATCTTCACTTAAGGAACAAACCTATCCACCATTACTTGGTTCACACTAGTGGAGTAGTAACGACCATGGTTGGACTCATTTACTAGGTTCTTTGGAACCTACCTAGGTGCACCAAGGTTTCAACATTAGAATCTCAAACCCCAAGGCGCAGCTAGGCTCTTAACGGTACTAAACCTTGCACCTGACTAATGGTGCTCCATTGTGGCCAAACATGCCTTCAATTTAAACTACAATGAATCTAAACTTGTGCACATTCAGGCTTTGTAAAGGCATGTAAATTGTAGTTCTTCTTCTTACCTTCACATGGAATCTTGAATCGTCTCAATCTGACACCCGAGTAGAAAGTTATTGTCAAACCCCACAACATGTTACCCACTTCGGGGCAGTCCAATTATGGTGCCAAAATTGTGCATTTAGACTCCCAGGATTGGTAATGTTCTGTAGGCCATCAGAACACTACCCTTAATGTGCATACCCAAGTGACCCTCTTGGGCACTATGTAAATACATGCATATTAGTCCAACCAACACACACATATTCACATTTCATGCACACCATGGCAGCAAAGAAGGAAAACACTAGCACAAGTCTTAATCTTGGCTACCACACATTAGGCAATCTTGTTAAGTTCTAGTGACCAGCTACTGCACCTGTAATTTCCACTAACAAACTGTATCATTCTAGCCCCATACCCCCATGTTTTATTTGCTCCATTACCAAGTAGAGACTTAGAGAAAACCAAGGAATTTTGTTTTACATCAATAGCCCACCTATGGACCAAGTTATGGATTTTTGAAGTTGGTTACAAAATTCTGACCAAATGAACAGTAACTCAGCCAAATTTTCAAGGTCATATCTTTGGCTACAAGGATCCAAATCCAGAAATTCCAAATTTCAGTTCAACCTATAGATGTTTTCTAGGTGTGGTCAAAGGTTCATACCAAGATTCATTCTACACAGGGAGATATTAAACTTTAGGTACATGGTCGAAATTCTGACAACTTTTGGACCATTTTTCCCATACAATTTTTCCAAACCATGCAAACACTTCATTCACAAGGGGAAAGCCCTCCAAGGCTATCCAATATATGTCTATTACACATAGGAATTACATTACCTTTCATTTAATAACTTTATGTGGCCAAAACAGAATTTACAAGTAAGCAGCCCATCATTCACACTTAGGCAGCTTTGCACCACATCACTTACATAGCCAAAACATTATTCAAATGTTCACGTACTTGTCTCATTTTAAATACAATAAATTTAAATGCATACATGCACTACAATATGGTATTAACTCATCTAAATACACACCCTAGTTTACAGGAGTGCCTGAGACACAATGGACTCCAGAAACAGGATGCTGGACAGCTAGTGCACAACACAATAAGTACCACCATTAAAAATACCAAATGTGCTCCTAAAATCACCAAACTTTCCAGATCACAAGTATAAATATGGAAGTTCATGTACCTGAAATTTCAGATAAAAAATCAAACCAAAAAGGTTATGTTGAAGGTGATCTTTCAGCTGGACCTGAAATGACAGAATTGAGGGGAGTAAGTTTCATTGAGAAACTTAGTAAGGGTAACACTTGGTTTCTTAAGGTAATGTGATCCTCATTAAGACCTGCATCCAAAGACACTAAAACACAAAAACCACAATGCATATATAGAATATATAGCAACCAAATGCAGCATCCAAACATAAACAACAAACACATGAAATGTGGCAGCAACATATACCATAGGTTAGTCCATAAAACACATAATAAACATAACCAAATCACTATGGCAGCCCTCCTCAAGCTAATTCTTGGTGTTAAGAGGATTTTAATAGTAGTTAGTACTAACTTTGGGCTCTAGAAACCCTCATTTCACTGCTATCTTTGTGCACTTGACAATACGTCACAAAACCTTCAATAAGTGCACTACCCTCAATAAGCTTGGTTCATCAAGCTCATGTCTCTCTTCCAAGCTTAGCCATAGCTCCATGGATGTTTGAAAATACAGAAAACAACCCATGAGAGCAAGAGAACCCTTACCAAATTGGGTAGGCTGAAAATCAAGCTTGATCCTTGAAGTATGCAAGAAATAGCTCTAGTTTGCTTCCAATTGCTTCCTTTTGCCTTCAATTTCAATCAATTGCAAGTTTGAAGGTGTGGTGGCTATGGAGGAAGTATGGATGTGTTCTTGGGCTGGGGGAGGACGAAAATGAGAGAGGGATAAGTGATATGGCCACTTAAATGGCCTTAAATGAGCTTAAAGGCACCAAAACACACTTAAACAAGCTTAACCTTACTTTATGTCATTTTCCTTTTCACTAATTATGGTTTCTGTTAGTGTTGTGCCCAAAAGGCCAATCATGAGATGATTGTATTTTTGCACATTGAGTCATGATATTTTATTAAGGCATTAATCCAGTAATTATGTTTGTTGTTTTTGTTTCTGTGTAACTTAACAAACATAATTGTAACCCTAGAATAATGATATTCTCAAACGTCCCTAGTATAGTATTATTGTGGTGCGGGTTGCAATAATACATAATGACTAGCATATGTGGAGACTAATATGAGATATGTAGTATGCATATGGGTACAAGTTGGAGAACTTGTGTACTGGACCGACCCACCATGAGAACACTACATGGATCGTTATATGAGTGTCATAAGTGATTCTCATAGTGATCATGGTATATGTAGTCCTTCGACCTAAGATCATCAAGGTTCCCTACATGTGAGTCACATACTTTGATACTTTCCTTTGTTGCTCGTAACTGAGTGAACTTGAAGGAGGTCATTGGGTATGTCACATATCATGCGGAGGGATTTGTATGATCAAGATGGGATTTGTCCCTCCTATGTAACGGGAGTGATATCTTCGGGCCCCTTGATAGAGTTAGACTTAGAAAAATGCATGGCCATGCTCGGATGAGTTGATAAACGATATCAATGTCATCAGTTTAAGTTGGTCTACTCAGTAATCAAGAAACCAAAGATTGGGCTATACGAGAGTGACACATTCCATGTCTTGTGCTTAGTCTTGATATCTTGGACAAAGGGACAATGGTATATATCGGTGATGATCATAAAGGTTTAGTCGAATCATCGACCATCTTGTCACTTGGGTAGGAATGATGTGTTGCTAGACATCGCTCATTGCTTATGATCATAAATGTGATTTATGATCATTGCCAACGTGGTAAGAGCCTATTGGGTTGCACACATAGATCTATTTGGATCATTAGAGTGCATGGGCTAATAATTTGGGTTTTGGTTTCACAATAATTTTGTATTAATAATGGGCCCAATAGTTGAGTCATTATTAAGCCCGAAATTAAAACCTAATTGGATTAGGGCTTTGAAACCCATTAGGCCTGGAAGTTGAGTCTCACTATAAATACAACTTCAAGTGAGAAATTCGCAGGTTTCCTTGCCCTAGCCTCCCAAAAGGACAGCCGCACTTTTCTCTTGCAATTCCTTGGAGGATGCAAGCTAGCACTGCGAGCGCAAGCGAAACGTATCTGCCGGGGCGCAGTGGAAGCGTGGTGATTGCGAGAGGCTTGTGTGGATACCATAGAGAGCTTGAACACGTCAACTGTTCAAGTTTTGTGATTCGACTCTACAATTGAGTGACAGATCTGAACCAAAAATTAGGTATGAAAATTTTTCGAACACCCGGTTTACCCCGTTTCACTTGGATCCTGAAAGGGTTCGGTTAAATTCCGCTGCGCTGTTTGGCTCACGAAACCCAACAGTTTCTTTGTTTTAAACTCATTGGTACACATGTGCCCAACATATTTGACTAATTATCAAGTCTTGGCTGCCTCCCTATAGTGGGATAACCCCACAATTCCACTATTAGACTTACGTCAAAAGCTTGAACACCTTAAGGTTTACACTAGGACATTTAGGTCCTCATTGCCTTTAGTGTTTCCTTTGTCCAAACTTGTCTTCCATGAGCAATTTGGTCTTCCAATAGCACTTTCTTACCATTCATATCCTTCCCATAACTCTCCAAGTCTCTTTCTTGAGAGTTTTGCAATTGAGTACCCGAATTTCCAAAACCTTACAAAAAAGTCCATAGGTTGCTTGACAAACAAGCAATCCTTAAGGCTTTTCTTGGGGACCAAGTTACCAACTTGGGACACTTTTAAGGAGGTGTGGATCCTACCTTTTACCCCCCACACTTCAATCATTATGGTGAGAATTACACAATATAATGGTTTTTAGCCATTATGACACACTTGTAATTCTCTCATTTTGTGAGGTGGTAACAGTTCAGCATCTTACCCATTCTTAGCAAGGTTGGTTCCCCAAGTATTTATAAGAGGACATTGGGAAAAATCCATTTGAGACAGCCCGCTCAGATCATGACATGTGTTCATTCAGATGTAGTCCGTACCTTCAGGGAAGGGGATCTCCAACTAGCCATAGGCCGTTTTGGCCAAAATTCAGGGTCGTGGAAGGCCTGTGTGTCAGGGGCATGTGCGAGGTCTTTGTGTCAGAGGCTCCTTAACCATTTTTGTCGTGTTCACAAGACCCCTTCGGTGAAAGAGACCTCTTTGGGATATGAGAGCTTCTAGCCGAGGTCGCCCTAGTTACTCAGAAGGCCCCTCGGCAGAAAGGATTCCCTTTGGAGGATGTTTTGCCTTGCCGAGGATGGTGAGTCTACTCTTCCTAAAATTGGTCAGGTCATTTTACCGATGGTGGTAGCGCACCATTTTCTCGAGGTCAGTCCTGTTATTCCCGAGGGTAATGGTGGATTACCGAGGTCCAGGGATCAAGGATTGTGGGCCCTCTTTTCCCAAGGTTGGTGCTTGCATTCTCCGAGTGTGATCCTTATCTTTTTCGAGGGCGGTGCTTCGTCAGATCTTGAGAGTTTGGAGGGCAGTAGCCCTTTGGCTATCACGAGTAGTATTTAAGTTGCTTTTTGGCGTGTGCATAATCTTTACTTATGTAATGATGCACACGCATAGTTATTACTTGTAGTAAATACACTTGTATTTTATGCTTCGGCTTGTGTTTTAAATATGTTTTAATTAACTGCATGCAATGTTTTAGTTTCTTTTCATGTTTGTTAATTAAAGTTGAAGCTAGCCCATGCATGCTGCATTTTAGGTTAATAACTAGAGAGCATGAAAGGATTTAAAATAGGACAAGTAATTAACTAGCCAGCTGCAACTAGCGCAGGACTCTAGTTCCATAGTCTTCCTAGGAAGGCCCCATCAGGGGTAGGCGACGTTACAAAGGTGGTATCAGAGTAAGGTTCTAGACTCGATTAGGAGTTGTTGGAGGGTAGGTGATTGAGATTAGGATGTTGTCCTTGTGCTAGGATAGTTAGCACTAACCAGTAGTTTCTGTCTTCTGTGTGCACTGTCTGGCTTTGGGTTGCAGGTTACAGTAGTGGAACTAGGTCAGGTGCAGTTTTGGATGCCATGGGTTCCTAGGTGAATCCTAGCAGTCTAGTTGAGGCGATATTGGGGTAGGTAGTTTGACATGCTCCAAGGTAGTGGCAACACCTTGGTGTAAGTAGTCGGATGTGACCACCATCCTAGGGGAAGCTTTTCAGAAGCTCATAATAAGGCAGACAACATGTTCAGTAGAAGCAGGAGGTGTGGACCTCTAAGGTGGCGAGTGACCCACAAAAAGCCTAGATGGGTTAGGCAACACCAGAGGTGATGAAGATCCGCTGACCAAGATAAGAGAACTCTTGCCCAAGTGGGCTACATAGCATAGTAGAAGAGCACTTTCTTACCTTTTTAGGATAGGAGTAAGGGTTTGAGGTCAAAACTAACAAGGCCTTAGGCTAGCATTATGGACGTTCTCCATGAGTATAGACGTGGAGTTATCGACAATTTGTTCGGTAAGGCAATAGGACTCAGAAGGGAGTTAGTGCAGTTAGACACACAATTAGCAAGGTGGAGTTTGGCTCACCCAACCTACTTGGAGCATGGGCATCATGCTCATAGTGCAGAAGTTTGCTGAAGATTAAGAATGGATCATGAGGACAGTAAGGCTAATGCCCAAGGTGCAAGAACAACATTGCTCTGAGGCATGCACCTAGGAAGCCTATTTTTGTGGTCTTGGGCTTAGTTAAGGCAAAGCCAGCCTAGGAATAGGTCCCCAAAAACTATTGCCACAAGGAGATGACCTGGTACACCGAAGTAGCACTTCAAGTTTCAGCTCGGCTAGTTAAGTGGTCGAGGTAGGCAACTACCATACAGGTGCCACACTTGACTGGTAGTCATAGTGAACTCATAAGTAGGTTGAGACTAATGTGAGGTAAGTTCCAAACCTTCCACTGGTTGTTTAATTTTTGGTTTGTTGTTTTGGCATCAGTAGACTAGCATAGTCTTGTTCAGCATATTGGGTAGTTCTCTTGAATGGGGCTAAGGGTGAGCTAGAGCCTAGGACCCATTTTGTAGTGCGTAAAACCATATAAGTGGAGCCTTGAATGTCTTAGATTGAAAGTGTTCTAAGGTTCCATAGGCTACATTCTTTTGTAAGATAGCTTGGTTGGCCTAGTCAACATCAATAGTTGGCTAAGCAACTGGATGAGTTCCTTAGAGCATGTAAGCACTAGCATAGTTTAGCCAGGTACTAGAAAGGTAAGAAGGTAAGATTTGGATTTTTATTTCTAACTACGTTATGCAGATGGAAGCCATGAGAAGGAACAAGGAGCAAGGAACTCATCCATAGGGTAAATAGAAGGATAATTTTATTCATCCTTTACTTGTACACCCTAGTCTATAGCCAGCAAGAGCAAAATGGTTGCTGAGGATTGGTCTCGGCTACCAACTAGTAGTAAGAGAACCTGAGCAATAGGAATGACTGTCATTGACCAAGGGATAGTATTTGATTCATGGCCATTATCCTAAGGTTAAGTGGAGTTAAGGGCCACTAAGATGACTTATGGGAGAAAGGTGCTCGACTAGTGAGGCTCACCAAGTAAGTGAAGGACTAAGTCCGAGATGGAGCCGCGGAACTTGTGGTAGCTTTCAGTTTCTTTTTGTGCCAGTAAGTTATTAGAAATTTGAAACTTAGGTCAAGAATGACTAAGTCATGCCCAGAATAGTAACCTTTGCCTATAGCCTTTGGGGTAGAGTTGGTAGGCCCTTGTGGAAGAGTTCACTATAACTGATCAAGACACGACCTTAGGATGGCCAGAGTGGAATCTCTCACCCAGCTAAGTGATTCACTTAGTAGTTTGAAAGTGCCAAGTGAGTATAGGTATAGTTGTGCTCAAGTGGTCATATTTGTGACCTTGGTAGTTGTTGGAATTCATTGGAGTACAAGAGAGTTAAGGGTTGAAACCAAAGTCAGAGTCAGATGGGTTAAGCTAGTCGAGAGCCCAAAGTAAGTGTGAGTTTCATTGGATTCTAGTGTCTCATAGAGGATGGGCCAGTGACTTACGAGACTGGATAATGGGCAAGCAGGTAAGTCTGACAACTCCAAGGGATAACCCGACCCTGAAGTGCATAGGAAACACTTTAATGCACCAGGAGGAGTTGTAGCGTATGAGCCATCAAAAAAGTTTCCAATGGCTAGCTACCCTCTGTTAATGAATTGAGTAAAGTGATGAAGTCAATTCTTCCCACCTAGGAAAAAATTATGTTATGGTGACAGATCGCATCCACACATTGTCCCAACAAGAGCTTGGCGTGGTATAGTTCATGGAGTGGTAGTTAATGAACACTAGTAGGTAACGAGAAACTTGGTTGTGGTGAAGGTAATAAGTTGCCTAAAAAGTGGAGGATTAGTGTGAAGGCTTCATGCATCAAGGATACTCTAAGTATAGTGATGGAAGCATCAAGGACTCATACTCCAGGATGTGCCAAGACTTACAACTCTTGGTAGACCATCTAATCAAAAGAGCCCTAGAGTATAGTGGAGCATGGAGTGGAGTATACCTTGGGTGCTAGAAGTGTGTTATGTGAGTCCATAGTACAATAGTGACACACTTTGTCTAGTGGTTGTTTCCAATGTTGAGTATGAGGCAATGACGAAGAACCATTAGTGCTAGAGTTAGTGGACAAGTCCTGTTCTTTTTAACCTATCTTGCACTGAGAGTTTTGGTAAAAGCAAATTGGGTGCTTGACCTATGCTAAGAATTCTAAAGTGCAAGTGTTAGTGGCCAAATTTTAAGCTTGTTAAGCTAACTTCTGCTAGGAAGGTTTGTCACCAAGAGAAGTAAGGAGAAGTTGTTGGTCACCGGATTTATCAGGACAAAGTTAAGTTATCGGAAATCCTTCAATGGTATCCGTGTGTCAAAGATGGTGGAGTATCATGCCATAGTCTTCAAAGTGAAGTAGCACTAAGGTGCTTTTAGACTGTGCAAGGTTAAACAAGGTGGGGGAATAGTGAGCATTGTAGTTGAGGTTGTCGTATGACATGAGGACAAAGTATAGCATTGGCTATAGTACCTATATACGTGATGGCCCAACTTGAATGCCGAAGGGCATTAGTTATGCAAGTTGAGTGGGTGAGCAATGGCTGAGTAGTTACAAGGTTTACACCCATTGCTAGGTTTGGTTGGGATATGCTGGCACCATATCCTAGGTTTTAATCTCAAGGTGGGGAGATCCAATTTAGAGGATCGAATTCCCTAAGGTGTGGAGAATGTTATAGCCATCTAGGCAGTAGACCTTCATTGGTCGGGTAAGACTTGTTAGAGAAGTCAAAATCCCTAATTTAATGCCTCAATTAGCTTGAATAAGCAAGTGTTTAAAAAGGTAGATGGTTCCCAGTTCAATTCGGCACCAAAGTGTCACTAGGGGCAAAATAGTCATTTTGCACCCCGAGGTGATAGGTTTGGTTTTCCAAGCTCATAATTTATTATTTTGGACCTAAGTGACAAGAAACCAAAGAGTTGGACTAAATTGCCAAAATCTTATGGCACTATTTGAGCATGAGCTCATTTTGGCAAAATTACAGAAGTTGAAGCACTAAGGTGTGAAGATGGTTATTTAAGCCATTTTGGGACGTTTTCCAGCTACTATTCATCATCTTCAACTTCCCAAACCCGTAGCTCTCCTTCTCCTCTTGCATTCCATGGCCAAACTTCCATTTCTTCATCAATTATTGGTGGATTTTGGTGCCCCATGAGGTATATATGCATGAAAGGGCTTATTCTTGCATAGTTTTGGTGTGGAAGCTCATGGATTACGTTTTTGAGCTTGGTGAGCTTATGTACATTTTGCCCAAAAGGTTTGCTTGACGTTCTTGAGTTGTTCTTGGTTTATTGATCTTCCATGAGCTTGGGTTTAGCTTAATTGAGCTTATTTTGGATGCCTAGTGTGTTGATTTGATTGGAACCATAGGACACCCTAGTGAAGCCATTGTTGCTTGGTGTTGATGCTTGATTCGTTCTTGTTCTTCACAATTGAGGCAAGGGATTTAGTTATCACATTGATATGATGCGTATCTTAGTTACTTAAATATTGGTTTCAAGTAGTTTGGAAGATATGCGTAGGTTATGGTAGAATTTGCTTGTGATGGGCTAGTACAAATCAAGGATTAGTGTGCTGTAATCAAGCACCTCAAGCTTTGTTTGGTTAGCACCAAAATGGCCTATTGTAGTATTCATAGAGTTCTGGAGGTTGTGGAGATTTTTCTTGGATGTTTGGGAGGGGTTGGATGCCCCCAAAGTGTGTATGGACACAAGGAGTAGAAACAGTGCACGTCTAGAACCCAAGTGTTATAGTCGTTGGTGACGGGTCGGCAACTGTGCCGTCATTCCCAATGACGCATTGCCAAGCCCCCAATAGCATTGACATGCTGTAGTATTTTTGACATAACTTTTTGTTCGAGTGTCCGATTGAGGTGATTCAAGATTCTACACAAAGCTAAGAGGAAGAACTAAAATTATAGGCTAACAGAAATTTCAAATTATTACCAAATTAATTTTGAATTATTTTCAAACTAAGGGGCTTAACAGTGCCTTAGGGGACTCGGGGCGAAAGGTGCCTAATGGTACCTTAGTATCTCCCATACCTCCTTAAAGCACTAGGTAGTTAATAAAGCCTTCTTGAGTGTAAAGAAAGCATTGTGGAAGATAATTTGGAAGATGTTTCATGTACTATAATAGAGCCATTAGGAAGGACAAGGGGGTTTAGCACCATTGCTGGTCTAGTTGAAGACTTAAGGATTGGGACACCAATAAGAAACCCTAGTGTATATACATTGAGTCCATCCATACCAAGTCTTACCATAATAGTGTGAAGCAAGTAATGGTGGATAGTGGAGCACCATGGATGAAGGCTTAGTGCACTTGTTGCCTAGCCAAGTTGTGACTTGAGGCATAAGTGAAAGCCTAGTTCAACCTTGGTAGGTTAAATGAGTGGAGGCTTAGTACACAAAGTGACCTAGTCAAGTCTAAGGACTTGAAGCTCTATGTGGACGCCTAGTACACCTAGTGGATTTCTTATAGCACAAGCAAGGAGCATCCACCATGTTTACCTACACAATCACAAAGGGAAGGCTACATTACTACGTCAGTTAGTAAGCTAAGGCTTATTAGGAGTGAGTTAGTGGCCAAAACTCGCTAGGCACGAGTGACGCCTCGTGAGGAGGACAAGGATGGGGAGAGGTCCAAAGGGACCTAGGTATATGCACATATATTAGACCTTCAGACTGCATTCGGCCCACAGTAAATTTCATATATTCTATATATATGAGTGTCCCCAGGTTTTTGTTTGCAGGTACCCAAATCCCTTACTGGGAATCTTTGAATTCTCACTCCCTTTAATGTTGTTGTGCATATTTCATTTATTTGGAGCCGGCAACTATAGGGCGGTTGCCGAGCTAGTGTTTTATTTGCAAATAAACCACCAAGTGAATCATTATTGATTCTAGTTTTACTGGTTAAGTTGTTTATGCTAACTATAGTTGTTTTGCAACCTTGCAGAGGCTAATGGCACAAGGATGGACATAGTCGACTATGGATCATAGTAGTAGTCTTCAGTATACATATGTATGCTAACTGGCCTCCAATGTCTTTAGGTCGAGTAGTATTTTAGTTGCTTTTGAGCAAGTGCATAGTCTTTACGTATGTAATGATGCACATGCACAATTGTTACTTGTAGTAAATACACTTGCAGTTTATTCTTCGGCTTGTGTTTTAAATATGTTTTAATTATCTGCGTGCAATGTTCTAGTTTCTTTTCTTGTTTGTTAATTAAAGTTGAAGCAAGCCCATGCATGCTGCATTTTAAGTTAATAACTTGAGAGCATGAGAGGATTTAAAATGGGACAAGTAATTAACTAGCCAACTGCAACTAGCATAGGACTCCAGTTCTGTAGTCTTCCTGGGAGGGCCCCATCAAGGGTAGGCGACATTACAAACCTGTCGGCTCCTCTACTCTCTGTCCTAACCTTGCTGGTCTCCTTCGCTTGGTTGCTCGCCCACCTTATATTCTCCTCGCCCTAACCTAGCTGTTCCTTCTCCTTGGCCTCACAATTCATCATCATTGTTCACCATTTCACCTCGTCAACCTTGCGATTCTCAATCGTCATTAGCCGCTTCATTCCTTGGCCTCATGACTCATCATTGTCGTTTGCCATTTTGCCTCCTTTGCCGCCCGATTGCTCATAAACATTCGTTATTTCGCTTTCTCTGCCTCACGATTGCCCGCTGTCATTTGCCATTTTGCCTTCTCCACCTTGTAATTCCTCACCTGCTCTACCTCAATTCACCTCTATACATTTCGTGCCTCGGTTATCTATCCTCGATCATCAAACCAATCTGCTTCAACAGTCCAGATATGATTTGTGAAAATTTTCAATTATTGTGAATTTGTTAATTGTTTTGAAATTTTTGTATTGTTGTGAATTTTTGAATTATTGTGAATGTTTGAATTTTTGTATTGTTTTGAATTTTTTTATTTTTGTATTTTTGAATTTTTTTGAATTTGTGAATTGTTGTGAAATTTGTGAATTGTTGTCAAAATTTTTTGAATTTAGTGATTTTCAATTAATAGGAAAATATAAGTTTAGTACACATATTTTCTTAATAATACAAAATATAACTTTTGTGACTCGACATTTTTGTAAATACAAAATATAAAATATCAATTTGTAGTAATTTATAATATATATTAACAGGAATTATGTATATATGTATTTTTTATTTTTTTAAAAAGAATTTCCATTCGTGTGGCCACTGGAAATTTTCATCGGCTTGAGTCATTGGGATATTTCCAATGGCTTTCCAACAGCCAAGCCATTGGAAAATGTTCAGCTGTTGCAAACAATTCTATTAGGTTAGGCTGTTGGACATTTCCAATGACTTATTTTCCCATGGTTCCATTGGCTATTGGAAATTTTTTCCCAATGTATGCTTTTCCAATGTGCTGGTTCCCAACGGGTTCATGTTTGAAAATTGTCCAATCCGATGCTGTTAGAAAAGGCGGTTGGAAAACAATATTTTTTTAGTAATGTTTGCTTGATAAAAATTTATAATACTAGGAGTAATTGTTGATGACTAAAAATCTATCCAGATAATTAATTGGAAGACTTTCAGCTAGGTGAAACCAGGTCATAGCTATCTCATAATTGTTTTATTCTAGACTCATTATTTTTATCATTGGTTTGGCTTAATCTTATTTTAATTTTAGTTAATTTTATGTACATAAAATTTGAACTTATTTATTTTAATTTTCATAACTAATTAAATATCTGCTCGACATGATATTGACATCTTGATTTGTCCTAGGTATTAAAAATTGCAACAATTGATCTTGTGCACTCATAGTATTAGCCCTATGAAGTTTTTTGTGCCATTGACAAAGAATGGCAATGTTTGATTGTTTATTATTATTTTGATTAGGATTTATTTTATTTTATTTTATTTTATTTGGTTAGGATTTTTCCTTTTATTTTGGTTTACCGTGGTTGCTCCTTTTCTTAAGTGTGCAGATGGTTTAACCTTCGTACGTGAAAAAGTTGCATAAATGCTAAAGTGATTTCTTTTGACCTCAAAATTTAAATAACTTATTGGGCAAACAGAGCATGAAAAGGATAAGTGATGGCATAAGAAGAGAACATTAGTCATAAGCTTAATCGGCTTAAGGGAGCTAACCCAGCACCTAGAATAAATCTTAAGTCAATCTAAAGACCAATTATTGGAGCTTCTCCATCTTGCACTAGGCTGAGTAATGTAGCCAGAAATCATGAGCTCAAAACTATTCACTTCGATATAATACCTTCATTTTATGGAATGAGTTTAAAGGAATCATTTTCCTTTATTCAAAAGTTTTACAATTGCGTTTAAACCTTTACACTACAAGGTTTAGAAGAAGACGATTTGAGAATGTGATACTTCCCTTATTGTCTAAAGGATAGAGCCAAGAATTAATTGATCAATTTGCCAGAGGAATTGTTACACACATAGGAGGAGGTGTAAACCAAATTCATGACCAAGTATTACTCCCCACAAAAGAAAATTAATCTCCAAAGCAAGATTTGTAACTTTGCATGGATGGAGAGAAAGCCATTCCTTAAGGCTTGGGATAGGTTCAACATGCTTTTGAACTATTGTTTACATCATTAGTTGTCTTTGTTACTTCAGGTTAAACTGTTCTATAATGGATTGAATGCTATCTCTCAAACAGTTGTTGTCATTACTACAAGTGACTATATACGTGATAAGACTGCTAAAGAAATCTAAGATATCTATGAGATGCTAGCTACCAATTCTCAATAGAAAGCTACAACAGGAAGAATAGCAGCAATTCATGAAGTATCTTCCCATAATGACTTGGAAATGCAATTGGCTAAGTTAACCAAGCAAATGAAGTAGATGATAAACAATGAGGGACCTCATGAAAATTCTAGTTATTATACTAAGGAGACACAAACACCTGATCAAAATAAATTATGTTAGAGGAGGTTTTCCAAATAGGCAGTCTAGAAATGAATAATTCTCAAACATTTACAACCCTGGTTAGGGAAATCATAATAATTTCTCTTTGAAGGATTAGAGTGCCCCAAAGTTGAGTGGAGCACCTGGTTTTTAACAGCAGCAAAGGCCACAATTTCAATCACAATTTCAACATTAACCATCATTTGTAGAAGAGAAAAAGGTATCCATGAAAGAATTAATGGTGTAGTACCCTGTCAATCGAAAGACAACCGTGAAAAGTATGGTTGTAAAGATTGATCAAGTTATGCAATACAGCCAAGCATTAATTCATAATTTACGCTTTTTCCCAAAGATTGAGAAAGAAAAATTTAGATAAAATTTTTTCTAAATTCCTTGGAGTTTTAAGAAGTTGCATATTAACATCTTTTTTATAAATGCTCTGAAGGAGAGGCCTAGCTATGCCAAGTTCATGAAAGACATTCTTTCCAACAAAAGGAAGCTTGAGGAATATGAGATTGTGAAAGCTTACTGAGGAGTGCTCAGCAATCATTCAACAAAAGTTATCTCAAGAATTAATAGACCTAGGGAGTTATACTATCCTTTGTATTTTTTGTACTTTGAAATTTGATAGAGTATTATGTGATTTAGGAGCTAGCATTAGTTTAATACTTTTATCAATTTTCAAGAAATTAGGTTTTGGTGCACCAATTTCATCATAGTTAGTTGATAGGTCAATAATTTATCCTAGAAGAACCAACGAGGACATTTTAATTAAGGTAGATCAATTTATTTTTCCTAATGATTTTGTCATGTTAGACGTGGAAGAGGACATGGAAATTCCTCTTGTCTTTGGACAGCCATTTTTAGCTACAGCTAAAACTTTAATTAATGTTCAATAAGGTCAAGTGATAATTAGGGTATAATATGAATAGATCACTTTTGATGTGTTTAAAGCCATGAAATACCCAACTGAAAGTGATTCTTTTGTTATATTGATGTTGTTAATCAGCTTGTGATGAAAATTTTGAGAGTAATCCTTTTGGTGATTTTTTGGAGCTATGTCTTCTCAACACAAGAACCAAGGAATCAACTACTTTAGAAGTAAGCCTTTTTGCTGCCTATTTGCTGCCTATTTGGATATTAATCCATAATACCCTTTCTTCATAAAGCAAAGTATAGAGCAACTTGGAACGAGCAAATTTTGGCTGATACCTTCTATTAAGAAACCCTTTACTTTTGATCTAAAACTCTTACCTTATCATTTAAAGTATGCATTTCTAGAAGGTATTTTAAACTTATATGTAAATATTTCTTCATTTTTAACGGATTTGCAAGAAGAAAAGCTTCTGAGAGTGCTAAAAGAATATATAATGACATAAGGGTGGACCATTGTAAATATAAAATACATAAGTCCCTTTATTTGTATGCACATATTGATGATGGAGACCTATAAACCTATAGTGCAACCACAAAGGCTTCTAAATCCCAAAATGAAGGAAGTGGTAAGACTTGAGGTGTTCAAACTCTTGGATGCATGGATCATTTATCCTATATTTGATAGGTCATGGGTTAGTCCAGTACAAGTGGTACCTAAAAATAGAGTTATAACTGTGGTAAAAAATGAGAATAATGAATTTATCCCTACAAGGACCATTATAGGTTGGAGAGTTTGTTTGGATTATAGAAAACTGAATGCATCTACTAGAAAAGATCGTTTTCCATTGCCATTGATTAATTAGATATTAGAAAAATTTCCAGGCCATGAATTTTATTTCTTTTTAGGATGGATATTCTGGATACAATCAAATTGCTTTTGTTTTAGAAGACTAATAAAAGACCACTTTTACATGTCCATATGGTACATTTGCATTTAGGAGAATGCCTTTGTGGTATATGTAATGGACATTCTACTTTTAAAAAATGCAAGATGACAATACTTTCTAATATGATGGATAGAAACACTGAAATTTTCATGGATGATTTTTCTATTTTTGGCCATAGTTCTAATGATTGCTTGCAAAATTTGTCTTTGGTATTGAGAAAATGTAAAGAGACTAACCTAGTTCTTAATTTGGAAAAGTGTCACTTTATGGTATAGGAAGGTATAATTCTTGGACATAAAATTTTTGCTAACAACATTAAGGTAGACAAGGCTATTGTGGATGCTATTGAAAAATTACCCCTATCTACCAATGTCAAGGAAGTGAGAAGTTTCTTGGGATATGCTAGATTTTATAGAAGATTCATAAAAGTTTTTTCTTTGATTACTAAACCTCTTTGTGATCTTGTTGTTGAAGATACATCTTTTAACATCTTTAATGACTATTTTCAGGCTTTCAAGGTACTAAAGCAAAAGTTGATTTCAGCCCTTATTGTTGTTCCACTAGATTGGGAGCTACCTTTTAAGGTAATGTATGATGTGAGTGATATAGCTATTAGTGTTGTTTTATGTCAAAGAAAGGATAGAATTGTTTAAGCAATATCCTATGCTAGTAAAACCTTGAATAAAGCATTGAGGAACTATGCAACAACAGAAAAAGAACTTTCGGCAGTTATGTTTGCTTTTGCTAAAATTCTATCAGATCTAATAAGTTCTCATGTGATAGTATATACTAGCCGCTCTTTTCTAAAATATTTGTTTACAAAGCATGATGTAAAACCTAGGTTGATTAAATGGATTCTTTTATTGCAAGAATTTGATGTTGAGATTAAGGATAAGAAAGGTTTTTGAGAATGTGGTTGTTGATCATTTGTTTATGTTACAGTTGCCTTATGAAGATTCCACCATCAAAGTAACCTTTCCTGATGAACATTTGTTTGTGCTGAATAATTCTAACTCTCCTTGGTATGCAAATTCCAAGCTACTTGGTTAGTAATGTCATTTCCCCTCATTTTTCATATCAACAGATAAGGAAATTTCTTTCTGATGTTAACTATTATTTGTGGGATGATCAATTTTTATTAAAAATTTGTGCTAACCAAATGATCAGAAGATGTGTTTCTAAGAGTGAAATAAACATCATTTTGCATTATTATCAGCTCAAGAGGTAGGTGGCCATTTTGGTGCCATTAAAACTGCTGTAAAGGTACTTAAATCTAGTTTTTATTGGCCTAGTATTTTTAAGGATTGTTATGCTGTTGTTGCTGCCTATGATGAATGTCAAAGAAGTAGGAATCTTTCTAAACATCATGAGATGTCTTTGAACAATATTTTTGCCGTGGAATTATTTGATACCTAAGCTACTGATTTTATGGGACCGTTTCCTTCTTCTTTTTCTAACAAATACATCTTGATAGTTGTTTATTATGTGTCAAAATAGGTAGAGGCAGTAGCTTTTCAAACCAATGATGCTAAGGTAGTTCATTATTTTCACAGGAAATACATCTTTACTTGTTTTGGAACTCCTAGAGCTATAATTAGTGATGAGGGGAAGCACTTTTTCAATAAGCAATTTGAAGCTCTTCTAGGAAAATGTAGGGTCACACATAGAGTAGCTCTGGCTTATAACCCTCAAAATAATAGGCAAGCTAAAATTTCAAATAGAAAGTTAAAAATGGATTCTTAAGAAAATGCTGAGTGCATACAGGAAAGATTAGTCTAAGAAATTAGATGATCCATTATAGGCATTAAATAATTACATTTAAAACTCCTATAGGTATGTCCGCTTATTATCTAGTTTTTGGCAAAGCATGTCACTCTTATAGGCTGTCAAAGCTTTGATTTTAATTTAAAAGCTGCAGGAGAAAGGAGGTTATTGCAATTGTCTAAATTGGATAAATTTAGACATGAAGCTTATGGGAATACTAGGATCTACAAAGAGCATACCAATAGATGGAATGATAAGCAGATTCGTACACCTGAGTTTGAGGATGGACAACAAGTCTTGTTGTATAAGTAACATCTTCATTTGTTCATAGGTTAGTTGAAATCTAAGTGGCCTGGGCTTTTCACCAGTACTAAAGTCTTTCTTTCTGGTACAGTCAAAGTCACTCATCTATCAAAATAAATGGGTTAATGGTCAAAGGTTGAACATGACTATAGTGGGCATATTGAAAGACTCAGTATCGTAATTATGCTAAAAGAGCCAAACCTGTCATGGTTATGTCAAGCTAATGACAGTAAACAAGCACTTATTAGGAGGCAACCCAATCATTTAATGTTTAGTGTCATTTTTTCTCTTTAAATTTATTATTTTTACATTACATTTTGTGCTTTGATTTTGATCGGGGAAAATGCACTATTGATTCTTGCTATAATTTCTTGCAATTTTGGGCTATGGATGTTTTTTGACAACTTTTGCAATCTATTGGTCTTGATCAAGAGCTTATCTCTTCAAGTCCAAGGCAGTATTTATTTTAATTTTTCTATTATTTTATCTTTTCATTCTTTATTCTACACATTGGGGACAATGTGTGAAATAAATGTGGGGTAGTGGTAGCTTAGACCTTGATTTCTAAAATTTTTGTTTTATTTTTTCATTTTTGTGCTAAATTTTTTTATTCATACTTTTGAACATGGATTGAAATTCTTGAGGATGATTGTTGCTTTTTGGTTCTTTAATGCCTAACTTGAGTATTATATAACTAATTTTTAGTTCTTTTTCATATGTAAAAGCACTTTTCAAATGGTTTTTGCAACCTTTGGATTAAAGCTAGTGGATGAGGTCTTATAAGCTATTTTTGCACCAAAATTTTTGTGCTTAGTACATTATTTCAAAACAAACTAGATTATGAGTTTATGTGCTTGGCTTATGAGGTTTATTTGGTTGATGGATATATGGGTGATTGATTGAGGAAAGAAATTGGAAAATGCAAACTTTTTTTTTTATGAAACAAATATCTACCTGTTGCTTTATAGTGCTGAAGTAGGTAGGGGTCTTCTCTAAATGTAATAATTGATCACTACTCAAAAAGATGCTTGAAGCATGAGTATGATTAAAGATCACCTTGGGTTTGTGTTGAGGTATTAACTTGGCTATAGACAGAGCCCATAATAGTACACTTGCTAGAAGGAAAAACATAAGAAGAGGTTTTGAAAAAAATTAGTAAAGAAAATTATAGTTAATTACTCACTATCTATGGTTTAGTTGTATGTTAGTTGGATGCTGTGAGCAACTATTCTAGTGTGATTTATACTTTGTACTTTGCATGAAAGATTGATGTTCTTTTTGAGTTTTGAAGTATTATGGTTACTAACTTGTTAAGAAATTGTTTTCATAAACTTGTTTTGTTATGAGTTGCATTGGATTGAAAAGGTTACATACTTAATATCTCTTGTTGAGTTCTTAAAGCCTTTAGAGCTTTAATATTCTTCTATGGTATCACTTCTCAAGAGTATGATCTATCTTTTTCAATCTTTTAGCTTAAGTTTCCTGAGGGACAAGCAAAGAGTTAGTGTGGGGGAATTTGATCAGCTTAATTTGTGTGCTAAGTTTTATACCTATTTCAGGTAATTAGTTTTATTTAATTAAGTGATTTATTACCTTCACTCGTTTAGTTTTTATTTTATTTAGGTTATGAAGCTTGTAAAAGGAGTTGACTAGGCTTTTGAAAAGAAAAAGGACTAAATTGTAAGAAATTAAAGAATAAGAGTTGCTATTGTTATTTAAATTATGAGGGTTAAGGAGTAGAATATATGATAGATAAAAAGGAGGAGGGCACTACACTTAAGGAGCGATGAGTCTGAATAGATGAAAATTAAGAGTAGAGGATGAAAAAGCAAAACAAGGGGAGAAATGAAATTGGAATAGAGTCGGAGAAGATGAATTGAGAGAAAAAAAGAAGACGAATTGAGAGAAAAAAAAGCCTAAATTATCTTTCTTCTTGTTCGCCCATCATTGTTTTTCTTTTAGTCCTTTGGGAGCAAAATCTAAAAATGATTCAAATTTGTGAGTTTGATTTAATTGCTTCAAATGTGTGTTGTTGTTGTTGCTTGGGAGTATTGATTATTATTGTTGAATCTAGCTTGAGAGGCTAAATGTCTATGCTAAGGTTAGAGATGTAGCCTAGTTGACTTATTTCAATTAATTTATTTGGATTATGTTTTAATATATTTCCTTTGCAACAATAAGTATTGTTTATGCTTAATTAACATAGATAATTTATGCTAAGAATTTGAATGAAGGACTCAGAGGTGAAATTTGATCCACACACTAAGGAAATTAAGTTGCAATAATTAGGATAAAGATATACCTATTTACTGTAATTTGTAGATTTGATAACCTGAACTTAATGGATTTAATTAATTACATGAGAGATTGATAGATAATCACAGGTTAATTGAACACATTGTAATTGCTTAAGAGAGAGTTTTAATACTAGAAGTGATTGTTGACAATTAAAAACTTGAGCAGATAATTAATTGGAAGACCTTCAGGTAAGTGAAACCCAAGCCTTTGCATCTCATAATTGTTTTATTCTTGACCTATTATTTTCATTATTCGTTTAGCTTAATCTTAGTTTAATTTTAGTTAGTTTTATTTACAAAAAATTTGAACTCATTTTTTTAAGTTTTCATAAGCAATTAAATAAATGTTCCTCATGGGGTCGATACCTTGGTCTGTTCTAGGGATTAGAACTTACTACAATTGACCTTGTGCACTTGCATGATTGTAGCATCCCCTACCCCAAATGGGGTGCTCCCAGGAAGACTATGTAACCGTAGTCCTACACTAGTTGTAGTTGGTTAGTTAATTACTTGTCCCATTTTAAAGCCTTTCATGCATCTAATTATTAACCTATAATGAGCTATGCATGCATTTGCTTCAACTTGAATTTCACTTTTGAAAAATAAATCCAAACATTGCTGCGGCTTTTAGAAAACATAGACAAACCACAAGTCAAAGCATAAAATATAAGTGTATTTACTACAAGTAATAATCGTGCATGTGCATTATTACATATGTAAAGACTATGCACATGCCCAAAAGCAACTAAAATACTACTCGACCTAGAGACATTATAGGCCAAACTAGCATACATACGTATACTAAAAGACTACTACCAAGATCCATGGTCCACTATGTCTGTCCTTGTGCCATTAGCCTCTACATGGTTGTAAGACAACTATAGTTAGTGCAAAACATAACTAGCAGTAAACTAGAATCGATAATGTTTCACTAGGTGGTTACCTACAACACAAGTACTAGCTTGACAACCCTCCGAGGTCACCGGCTTATTGTAGATACAATCTGTAAAACAACAGCAAAGGGAGTGAGAATCCGAAAACTCCTAGTAAGGGATTCGGGTACCTACAAAAAAACATTAAAACCTGCAAACAAAAACCTGAGGACACTCATATATATAATATATGAAATCTACTGCGGGCCCTGTACAGTTTGAGCCCTAACATATATGCACATATTGGAGTCCCTTAGGACCCTACCTCTTCCTAGTCCTCGCATGGATGTCATTTCATGCTTAGCAAGTTTTTGTTCCTTAACTCGGTCCTAGCAAGCCTTGGCTTATTGACATCCTAGTGAGCTAAGTTTACTGAAAATCATTCTTTTTGTTATTGCACAGCTGAACATTGTAGATGCTCCTTGCTCGAGTTCCATGGAACTCACTAGGTGTACTGGGCTTCCACATAGTGCCTCAAGCCCTTAACTTGTCTAGGCGGGTATAGTACTAAGCCTTGACCCAACTAGGTGCACTAGGCTCCCACTGGGTGTCTTGAGGTAATAAGTTTGCCTAGGTCACCAATGTACTAAGCCTTGCCCATTCAACCTACCAAAGATGCACTAAGCTTTCACTTGTGCCTCAAGTCACAACTTGGCTAGGCCACAACTGCACTAAACCTTCATCCGTGGTGCTTCACTATCCACCATTACTTGGTTCAAATTATTACTTAATTTACCAGGTTCCATAGAACCCCTCATATGCATTAGGGTTTCTCATTGGTACCCTAAGCTCAAAGCATCCAACTAGACAACAAATGGTGCTAAACCCCCTTAACCTTTCCTAATGACCTTATTGTAGTGCTCTGAGCTCCTCCTAGTTTACTTTCCCTCATGCTTTCTTTGTACTCAAGAAAACTTCATCCATAAACTAGTACTTTGAGGAGCTATAGGGGTACTAAGGTGCCATTGATCACCTTCCACCCTAAGGCCCTTTAAGCACTCATTGACCCCTCACTTTAAAGTAAAATACAGAAAAGCCTAGGCTCATTCAACCTTGAGTGAAAGCATGATAGCTGTATATCTCTCTCTGACCTTTGCGTGGAATGGTGAATTGCCTCAATCGGACACCTGAGCAAAAGGTTATGGTGAAAATACCGGAGCATGTCAATGTTGTCGAGTCCTAGAACCTAAGAGCTAGAGCCAGCATTTAGGCATTAGATGCCATTTTTTTCGGGTTCCAAATGGGGCCTTTGGCGCTGTAGCACCACCTGGCACGTAGCCTCCAGGCCACCGAGCCCTGCACTTCCAAACTTCATCCATAACATGTTTAGAGACCTCCCAAGCCATCAAAACCTTCATACCAAGCCTCCACAAGCTCCAGTTCATCATCACTACTACAATAGGCCATAAACATGCTAACATAACCAAGCATAAGTGTCAAAATGATCTACACAAGTGGTTGTTCAATACTAGTCCATCACAAGCCATATCTCACCATAACAATACAAATATCACAAACCACTTGAAACCAACATTCAAGCAACTAAGACATGCATTATAGGAGTATGTAAACTAAATCCCTTATCTTAATTGAGAAGAACAAGAAAGCAATCAAGCATCTAGATGAAAAAAAATTGGGCTCTACTAGGGTATCCTATTGTTCCAAGTAAAATCAACACAATGGCACCAAATTAAGTTCAACCAAGCTAGACCCAACCTCATACAACCTCAAGAAAGCAAGAAAAACTCAAGAACAAAGAGGGAAAAATGTTACCTAAGCTCACCAAGCTAAAAAATGTGATCCAAGGCCTTCCACACCAAAACTATGCAAGAACAAGCCCTTTCTTGCATGCGTACCTCATGAGGCTTCAATTTCCACCAAGAATTGATGTTTTTGTGAAGTTTTGGCCATAGAATTTGAGAGAGAAGGGGGGAGCTATGGGTTTGGGGGTTGAAGATGATGAATAGTGGCCTTCCAAACCCTTGAAAATGGTTTTAAATCCCAGCTTCTCACTTTTGCCCTTTAACTTTTTTTTGTTTTGCCAAAAAAACCCCATGCGTAAATAGTGCCATAAGACTTGGCAATCTAGTCCAACTTTTTGCTTTCTTGTCACTTGGGTCCAGAAAAACAACTTATGAGCTTAAATACTGAACCTATAACCTCAGGGTACAAAATGACCATTTTGCCCCTGGTGACACTTAAGTGCCAAATGAGCTAGGAACCATCTAACCCTTAATAGACTTGCTTGATTTGCTTAATTAAACTAATTGAGGATTGAATGAAGGATTTTGACTTGTTTAACAAGTCTTACCTGACTGTTGAAGGTATGCTGTTAAATGGTTAACTTTATCAAATACAGCGAGGGCAAACATCTTCATGGCCTTAAAGAAGCAAGGGGTAAATCATCTGCAGCCTACGACCTCGGAGAATAAAAGAAACCCCAAAAAGTACTACCAGTACCATAAGGACCACAGGCATGACACTAAAGAATGTAAGCATCTGAAGAAGCACATCGAATCCCTAATAACTTAAGGATAGCTTAGGCAATATCTTCACCTCCTGTCACCGAAGAATGGGAGAAAAAGTGATGAGAGGAGACATGATGATGAAGACTATGACTTCAATTGTTGAAGGAACGATCAGAGCCCCAACAGACAGCTTCCTCCACCTGTTGGGATCAAGCATAAAGTTTCCACATGATATTTTTTTTTATCATGACCTGAATAGGTAATTAGGATGTGAAGAAGGTTCTCAATGATGATAGTTCGAGCATTGATATCCTATTCATGGATGTCCTCTTAGGTTTACGTGTCCTGCATAAAAAATTGAAGCCAATGACATCTCCCACCTTTGATGTAGGCTTGGGAGAGCTAGCAGTCCTAGGCTAGATTGACTTACCTTTCATGGTGAAGGGAAAAGCCATCAAGTGTGATGAAGAGCTCTATACCTTAACGATGATGAGGTTCATTGTCATCGATGTTCCATTGCCCTACAATGCTATAGGGTTTTGGGAACTAGACAAGCATAGCGGAATTTAACCAAAATCTTCTAGGATCCACGTGAAACAGGTAAACCAGGTGTTCAAAAGTTTTTATACCTAATTTCGGTTGAGATCTCTCATCCAACTGTAGAGTCGAATCACAAAACCTGAACAGTTGATGTGTTCAAGCTCTTTATGGTATCCACACGAGCCTTTCAGGATCACCACGCTTCCACCACATCCCGGCAGATGCGTTTCTCTTGCGTTCGCAATGCAGCTTGCGTCCTCTAAGGAATAACAAGAGAAGAGTGTGGCTTTCACTTTGGGAGGCTAGGGCAAGGTTGCGAATTTCTCACTAAAAGTTGTATTTATAGTGAGATTCAACTTCCAGGCTTAATGGGTTTCAAAGCCTTAATCCAATTAGGCTTTAATTTCAGGCTTAATAATGGCTCAACTTTTGGGCCAATTATTAACAGAAATTATCATGAAACGATTACCCAAATGGTTAACCCATGTACTCTAATAATCCAAATAGCTCTATGAGTGCGACCCAATAGGCTCTTACCACGTTGGCAACAATCATAAATCACATTTATGATCACAAGCAATGAGCTGTGTTTAGCAACACATCATTGCTGCCCAAGTGACAAGATTGTCGGTGATTCGACTAAACCTTTATGATCATTACACATATATGTCATTGTCCATTTGTCCAAGATATCAATACTTGGCACGAGACATGGAATGTGTCACTCACGTATAGCCCAATCTTTGGTTTTTTGATTACCAAGTATACTAACTTAAATTGATGACATTGATATCGTATATCAACTTATCCGAGCATGGCCATGCATTTTTTAAGTCTCACTCCATCAAGGGGCCCGAAGATATCACTCCCGTTACATAGTTGGGACAAATTCCATCTTGATCATACAAATCCCTTCGCATGATATCTGACATACCCAATAACATCTTTCAAGTTCACTCAGTTACGAGCAACGAAGGGAAGTATCAAAGTATGTAACTCACATGTAGGGAAGCTTGATGACCTTAGGTCAAAGGACTACATATAGCATGATCACTATGAGAATTACTTATGACACTCATATAATGATCCATGTAGTGTTCTCATGGTGGGTTGGTCCAGTACACAAGTTCTCCAATTTGTAGCCGTATGTAGACTACATATCTCATATTAGTCTCCACATATGTTAGTCGTTATGTATTATTGTAACCCACTCCACAATAATACTTGTTACCACCTCACAAAATGGGAGAATTAAAAGTGTGTCATAATGGCTAAAAACCATTATATTGTGTAATTCTCACCATAATGATTGAAGTGTGGGGGGTAAAAGGCATGATCAACACCTCCTTAAAAGTGTTCGAAGTTGGTAAATTGGTCCCCAAGAAAAGCCTTAAGGATTGCTTGTTTTTCAAGCAACCTATGGACTTTTTTATAAGGTTTTGGAAATTTGGGTACTCAATTGAAAAACTCTCAAGAAAGAGACTTGGAGAGTTATGGGAAGGATATGAATGGTATGAAAGTGCTATTGGAGGACCAAATTGCTCATGGAAGACAAGTTTGGATAAAGGAAACACTAAAGGCAATGAGGACCTAAATGTCCTAGTGTAAACCTTAAGGTGTTCAAGCTTTTGACTTAAGTCTAAGGGTGGAATTGTCGGGTTATCCCACTATGGGGAGGCAGCCATGACTTGATAATGAGTCAAAAATGTTGGGCACATGTTTACCAATGAGTTTAAGACAGAAACCATAATTAGTGAAAAGGAAAATGACATAAAGCAAGGTTAAGCTTGTTTAAGTGTGTTTTGGTGCCCTTAAGCTCATTTAGGGCCATTTAAGTGGCCAAATCACTTATCCCTCTCTCATTTTCGTCCTCCCCAAGCCCAAGAACACAACCTACTTCCTCCATAGCCACCACACCTTCAAACTTGCAATTGATTGAAATTGAAGGCAAAAGGAAGCAATTGGAAGCAAGCTAGAGCTATTTCTTGCATACTTCAAGGATCAAGCTTGATTTTTGGCCTACCCACTTTGTGTCTTTGGATGCAGGTTTTAATGAGGATCACATTACCTTAAGAAACCAAGTGTTATCCGTACTAAGTTTCTCAATGAAACTTACTCCCCTCAATTCTGTCATTTCAGCTCTAGCTGAAAGATCACCTTCAAAATAACCTTTGTGGTTTGAGCTTTAATCTGAAATTTCAGGTACACGAACTTCCATATGTCTAGTTATGATCTGGAAATTTTGGAGATTTTAGGAGGACATTTGGTATTTTTAATGGTGGTACTTATTGTGTTGTGAAGCAGGTGTCCAGCATCCTGTTTCTGGAGTCCATTGTGTCTCAGGCACTCCTGTAACCTAGGGTGTGTATTTAGCTTAGTTAAGACCATATTATAGTGCATGTATTCATGTACATGTAGTGTATATAAGATGAGACAAGTATGTGAATATTTGAGTAATGTTTTGGCTATGTAAGTGATGTGGTGCAAAGCTACCTAAGTGTGAATGATAGGCTGCTTAATTGTAAATTCTTTTTTGGCAACATAAAGTTTCTAGATGCAAGATAATTTAATTAATATGTGTATTGGACATGTATGGAATAGCCTTGGAGGTATTTCCCCTTGTGAATGAAGTGTTTGCATGGTTTGGAAAAATTGTATGGACAAAATGGTCCAAAAGTTGCCAGAATTTCGACCATGTACCTAAAGTTTAATATCTCCCTGTGTAGAATGAATCTTGGTATGAAATTTTACCACACCTAGAGAACATCTAGAGGTTGGACTGGAATTTGGAATTTATGGATTTGGATCCTTGTAGCCAAATATATGACGTTGCAAAATGGGATGAGTTACTGTTCATTTGGTCAGAATTTTGTAACCAACTTCAAAATTCCATAACTTAGTCTATAGGTGGGCTATTGATGTAAAAAAAAATTCCTTGGTCTGCTCTAAGTCTCTACTTGGTAATGGAGTAAATAAAACTGGGGGGTATGAGGCTAGAAACAGTTTATTAGTGGAAGTTACAGGTGCAGTAGCTGGTCACAAGAACCTAACAAGATTGCCTAATGTGTGGTAGCCAAGATTAAGACTTGTGCTAGTGTTTTCCTTCTTTGCTGCCATGGTGTGCAAGAAATGTGAATATGTGTGTGATGGTTGGACCAATATGCATGTATTTACATAGTGCCCAAGAGGGCCACTTGGGTATGCACATTAAGGGTAGTGTTCTGATGGCCTACAGAACAATACCAATCCTGGGAGTCTAAATGCACAATTTTGGCACCATAATTGGACTACCCCAGAGTGGGTAACAATACTAGACCAGGGACATTTGAGAATATCATGATTCTAGGGTTACAATTATGTTTGTTACATTACACAGATACAAAACAACAAACATAGTTACTGGATTAATGCCTTAATAAAATATCATGGCTCAATGTGCAAACATACAATCATCTCATGATTGGCTTTGGGTACAAGACTAACAATCTCCCATTTGCACTAAAGCCAATCATCCATGTATCTAATAACGATGGACCTAGAATGGCTATCATGGTTCTGCTGTGCAAGGGGCTTTATTAGCAGATCAGCAATGTTGCTATCTGTCGAAGCCCTGCATATCCGCACATCACCCCATTCGATGATCTCCCTAATGAGATGATAGCGTTAGAGCATGTGTTTGGATCGCTGGTGAGATCAAGGTTCTTTAGCCTGTGCGATTGCTCCATTGTTGTCACAATAGGGCTCTATCAGGTCAGCAATGCTTTGAACCACTCCAAGTTCAATGATGAACTTCTTGATCCAAACTGCCTCCTTCACAGCATCGGAGGCGGCAATGTACTCAAATTCTGTTGTAAAGTTGGCTACGGTCTCTTTCTTTAAACTCTTCCAGCTAACAGCACCACCACCAATACAAAACACATAACTAGATTGTGATCTAAAATCATCCTTATTCGGTTGGAAGCTAACATCGTTGTAACCCCTTACAACGAGCTCATCTTCACCTCGAAAGACCAAGAATGCATCCTTAGTCCTTCATAAGTACTTAAGGATGTTCTTAACAGCTGTCTAGTGACTTTCACTGGGGTTTGATTGGTACCTGCTAGTCATGTTGAAGGCATATGAGACATCGGGACGAGTACATATCATGGCATACATGATAGATCCAATTGCTGAGGCATATAGAATCTTACTCATGCACTTTCTCTCCTTGGGTGTACTCGGACACTAAGATCAAGAAGAGTTATACCATGAGACATGGGCAAGAATCCTTGCTTGGAATCTTGCATGCTAAACCTCTTTAGCACCTTGTCAATGTATGTACTTTGACTTAGGCTGGGAAGCTTTCTAGATCTATCTCTATAGATCCTGATGCCTAACACATAGGCTGCTTCAACCAAGTCTTTATAGACTGTAGCTTGGGAATGTCATTCTCGATGAGTAGTATGTCATCTACATACACCACCAAGAAGACAACAACACTCCCAGTAACCTTCTTGTAGACACAATGTTCATCTTCATTTTTGATAAAACCAAACTCTTTGATTGCTTCATCAAAATGAAGATTCCAACCTCAAAAATCTTGCTTCAATCCATAAATGAACCTTTGCAACTAACACACTTTATTGGCATTTTTAGGAGTGACAAAACCCTTAGGCGGTGTCATGTACACATCCTCAAGTAACTTTCCATTTAGGAATCCAGTTTTGACATCGATTTGCCATATCTCA
Source organism: Aquilaria sinensis (assembly GCA_005392925.1). Taxonomy (NCBI): domain Eukaryota; kingdom Viridiplantae; phylum Streptophyta; class Magnoliopsida; order Malvales; family Thymelaeaceae; genus Aquilaria; species Aquilaria sinensis. Next base: position 136,083 of record SMDT01000464.1, read on the forward strand.
TAATCATAGTGGGTAGCAATAGCCAAAAAAATTTAGATGGATTCAAGCATGGCAACTGGTGAAAAAGTTTCATCATAGTCAACACCATGAATTTTCTTGAAACCTTTTGCAACCAATCGTCCCTTAAAGGTAATCACATTACCATTAATGTGAGTTTTCTTCTTGAAAACCCATTTGCACCCTATAGGTTTGACCCTTCAGATGGATCAACCAAAGTCCATACTTTGTTTTCATACATGGATTTCATCTCAGATTTCATGGCCACTAGCCACTTCTCAGAGTTAAGCCCCGATAGAGCTTGTTGGTAGGTTGTGGGCTCATCCTGATCCATGAGCATCACATCACCAGTGTCAGTCACGAGATATCTCTTAAGCTCACATTGAATCCTACCAGACCTATGTAGGCTCTATGCTACAGGAACAAACTCCAGAACCACAACATCTTGTGGTGCTGTTCAGGTTCTATTTCAAGATCGATGTCCCCTTCTTGTTCTTGAATTTCTTCAAGTTCTACTTTCTTCCCATTGGTTCCTTTAGAGATAAACTCTTTCTTTAGAAAGACACCAGTTCGAGCAACAAACTCTTTTTGCTTAGAAGGATTGTAAAAATAATAACCCTTTGTTTCTTTAGGATACCCAATAAAAAGGCATTTACGAGATTTAGGCCTTAGTTTGTGAAAGGATTGACATTTCACATAAGCATCACAGCCCTAAATCTTCATAAAAGAGAAACTAGGGCACCTCTCACTCCATATCTCACATGGTGTCTTTTGAACTAATTTAGATGAAACTTGGCTTAGTGTAAAAGTAGCTGTCTCTAGAGCATGTCCCCAAAATGAGTGTGGAAGGTCAGCTTGACTCATCGTAGATCGAACCATTTCTAATATAGTTTGATTTCTTCTTTTAGATACGCCATTCCATTGAGGTGTACCAGGTGGAGTGAGTTGTGATACTATACCACACTCCTTTAGATAGTCAAGGAATTCTTTATCCAAGAAATCTCCACCTAGATCTCATTGAAGTACTTAGATACTCTTCCCGAGTTGATTCTCTACTTCATTCTTGAATTCTTTAAAGTTTTGAAAGGATTTTGAGTTGTGTCTCATGAGATACACATAGCCATATCTACTAAAGTCATCAATAAATGTAATGAAGTATTGGAACCCTCCTTTAGCATGTGTAGACATAGGGCCACATACATCACTATGTATGAGTCCTAGTAAGTCATTAGCCCATTCACTTTGCCCTGTGAATAGGGCTTTGGTCATCTTGCCCAACAAACATGACTGACATGTCTCACATGATTCAAAATCAAATGAGTCCAGGAGTCCATCCTTAAGGAGCTTGGATATGTCGGTCTCATTTATACGGCTCAAGCGACAGTGCCAGAGATAGGTCAGGTTCGAAACATTCAATCTGACCTTCTTGGTATTCACATTATAGATTGGATTTTTGAGTTCTAGAACATACAACCTATTGCTAAGTTGAGCACTACCATAAAAGATTTCATTTAAATAAATAGAACAACATTTTTCCTTTATTAAAAATGAAAAACCATTCTTGTCCAAGCCTAAGAAAAGAAAAAGGTCTTCACAAGCTCCTTCTCTTCCTTTCTTGGTTGCCATTTTGTTGTCACCTCTTTAGACATACCACCTTGGATGATCCCATAATGTGCCATTACATCAATAATAGAAACCTTAAGTTACATTCGAGGGGAGTAAGGTGAGAAGAGAATGTACAATGAGAGTAACAAGAAAAGCCATGACTCGCTGGCCGTATTTACAAGTACAGCCAATCAAGGGCTATAACCATGCACCATGCTTCAAACACCAATCAATATAACTTGTCAAACCTCATTTAACAAAAATGCATGCCAATTAATGCGCGTTGATTAACTAGTTTTTATTAATGTGGCACTTCATATACGGCGGTCCGATCCATTCGAGCCACCAAAAGCACTCTACTTTCAGTGCCCAAACAGGCCGAATCCGATCCATGCTAGGGTTTTGCAACTATTGTAAAAGTCCTAATCCATATAGGTATCTTATACCAATTATACCAATCAATTTCAGGTTAATCTTATTAACCAATTTGTGTCATTTCTTCATATATCTCATATATTCATTACGAGTTCTGGTTTCATGCATCATGAATCAATCTAATTAATCATGGCTGAAAGCAACTGAACACACAATATCATGCGATTTGACATTCAATCCTGATTTAGGGTTTCACCAGTAGGTTTGATACCACTATAGGGTTTTGGGAGCCAAATAAGCGTAGCGGAATTTAACCGAAACCCTTCAAGATCCAAGTGAAATGGGGTAAACCGGGTGTTTGAAAATTTTCATACCTAATTTTGGTTGAGATCTCTCACCCAACTATAGAGTCGAACATAAAAGCTAAACAGTTGACGTGTTCAAGCTCTTTGTGGTATCCACACGAGCCTCTCGAGATCATCATGCTTCCACTACGTCCTAGCAGATGCGTTTCTCTTACGCTCACAGTACTAGCTTGCAACCTCCTAGGAATAGGAAGAGAAACTACAGCTATCACTTTTGGGAGGCTAGGGCAAGGATGCGAATTTCTCACTAAAAATTGTATTTATAGTGAGACTCAACTTCTAGGCCTAATGGCTTTCAAAGCCCTAATCCAATTAGGCTTTAATTTCGGGCATAATAATGGCTCAACTTTTGGGGCAATTATTAACACGAAATTATCATGAAACCATAACCCAAATAATTAGTCCATGCACTCGAATGATCCAAATAGCTCTATGTTTGTGACCCAATAGGCTCTTACCACAATGGCAATGATCATAAATCACATTTACGATCATAAGCAATGAGCGGTGTCTAGCAACACATCATTGCTACCCAAGTGACAAGATTGTCGGTGATTCGACTAAACCTTTATGATCATTACCCATATATGCCATTGTCCCTTTGTCCAAGATATCAAGACCAAGCATGAGACATGGAATGTGTCACTCTCATATAGGCCAATTTTTGGTTTATTGATTACCAAGTAGACTAACTTAAATTGATGACATTGATATCGTATATCAACTCATCTGGGCATGGCCATGGATTTTCTAAGTCTCACTCTATCAAAGGGCTCGAAGATATCACTCCTGTTACATAGGAGGGACAAATCCCATCTTGATCATACAAATCCCTCTGAATGATATGTGACATACCCAATGACCTCCTTCAAATTCACTCAGTTACGAGCAAAAAAGGGAAGTATCAAAGTATGTGACTCATATGTAGAGAACCTTGATGACCTTAGGTCAAAGGAGTACATATACCATGATCACTATGAGAATCACTTATAACACTCATATAATGATCCATGTAGCATTCTCATGGTGGATCGGTCTAAGTTCTCCAACTTGTACCCATATGTAGACTACTTATCTCATATTAGTCTCCACATATGCTAGTTGTTATGTATTATTGTAACTCGCTCCAAAATAATACTGGACCAGGGAAATTTGAGAATATCATTATTCTAGGGTTACAATTATGTTTGTTACATTATGTAGAAACAAAACAACAAACGTAGTTGCTGGATTATTACCTTAATAAAATATCATGTCTCAATGTGCAAAAATACAATCATCTCATGATTGGCTTTTTGGGCACAACACTAACAATCTCCCACTTGCACTAAAAGCCAGTCATCCATGTATCTAATATCGATGGACATAGATTGGCTATTATGCTTCTGCTGCGTAAGGGAATTTGTTAGTGGATCAGCAATGTTGCTGTCTGTCGAAGTCCTGCATATCCTTACATCACCCTTCTCGATGATCTCCCTGATAACATGATAGCGTCAGAGTATGTGTTTGGATCGCTGGTGAGATCGAGGTTCCTTAGCCAGTGCGATTGCTCCATTGTTGTCACAATAGAGCTCTATCGGGTTGACAATGCTTGGAACCACTCCAAGTTCAATGATGAACTTCTTGATCCAAACTGCCTCCTTCGTAGCATCAGAGGCGGCAATGTACTCAGATTCTGTTGTAGAGTCAGCTACTGTGTCTTGCTTTGAACTCTTCCAGCTCACAGCACCACCACCAATACAAAACACATAACCAAATTGCGATATAAAATCATCCTTATCGATTTGGAAGCTCGCATCGGTGTAACCCCTTACAACGAGCTGATCTTCACCTCCAAAGACCAAGAATGCATCCTCAGTCCTTCGTAAGTACTTAAGGATGTTCTTAACAGCTGTCCAGTGACTTTCACCGGGGTTCGATTGGTACCTACTCGTCATGCTCAAAGCATATGAGACATTGGGACAAGTACATATCATGACATACATGATAGATCCAATTACTGAGGCATATGGAATCTTACTCATGCGCTCTCTCTCCTCGGTCGTACTCGGACACTGAGATCTAGAAAGAGTGATACCATGTGACATGGGCAAGAATCCTTTCTTGGAATCTTGCATGCTAAACCTTTTTAGCACCTTGTCAATATATGTACTTTGACTTAGGCCAAGAAGCTTTATAGATCTATCTCTATAGATCCTGATGCCTAAGACATAGGCTGCTTCACCCAAGCCCTTCATAGAGAAACATTTCCCTAGCCAAGTCTTCACAGACTGTAGCTCAGGAATGTCATTCCCGATGAGTAGTATGTCATCTACATACAACACCAAGAAGGCAATGGCGCTCCCACTAACCTTCTTGTAGACACAAGGTTCATCTTCATTTTTGATAAAACCAAACTCTTTGATTGCATCATCAAAATGAAGATTTCAACTTCGAGAAGCTTGCTTCAGTCCATAAATGGACCTTTGCAATTTGTACACTTTATTGGCATTCTGAGGAGTGACAAAACCCTCAGGTTGTGTCATGTACACATCCTCAAGTAGCTTTCCATTTAGGAATGCAGTTTTGACATCCATTTGCCATATCTCATAATTATAGTGTGCAGCAATAGCAAACAAAATTTGGATGGATTTAAGCATAGCAACTGGTGAAAAAGTTTCATCATAGTCAATACCATGAATTTGCTTGAAACCTTTTGCGACCAATTGTCCCTTAAAGGTAATCACATTACCATCCATGTCAGTTTTCTTCTTGAAAACCCATTTGCACCCTATGGGTTTTACCCCTTCAGGTGGGTCAACCAAAGTCCATACTTGGTTTTCATACATGGATTCCATCTCGGATTTCATGGCCACTAGCCACTTCTCAGAGTCAGGCCCCGACATAGCTTGTTGGTAGGTTGTGGGCTCATCCTGATCCATGAGCATCACATCACCAGTGTGAGTCATGAGAAATCCATATCTCTCAGGCTCACGCCGAATCCTACCAGACCTACGTGGGCTCTGTGCTACAGGAACAGACTCTTGAACCACAACATCTTGTGGTGTCTGTTCAGGTTCCATTTCAGGTTCGATGTCTCCTTGTTGTTCTTGAATTTCTTCAAGTTCTACTTTCCTCCCACTAGTTCCTTTAGAGATAAACTCTTTCTCTAAAAAGACACCAGTTCGAGCAACAAACACTTTTTGCTCAGAAGGATTGTAGAAATAGTAACCCTTTGTTTCTTTGGGATACCCAACAAAAAGGCATTTTTGAGATTTGGGCCCTAGTTTGTCAGAGGATTGACGTTTCACATAAGCGTCACAGCCCCAAATCTTCATAAAAGACAAATTGGGACGCCTCCCACTCCATATCTCATATGGTGTCTTTTGAACCGATTTAGATGGAACTCGGTTTAGTGTAAAAGCGGCTGTCTCTAGAGCATGTCCCCAAAAGGAGTTTGGAAGGTCAGCTTGACTCATCATAGAGCGAACCATGTCTAACAGAGTTCGATTTCTCCTTTCAGATACACCATTCCATTGAGGTGTACCTGGTGGAGTGAGTTGTGATACTATACCACACTCCTTCAGATAGTCAAGGAATTCTCGATCCAAGTACTCTCCACCTCGATCTGATCGAAGCACTTTGATACTCTTCCCGAGTTGATTCTCTACTTCATTCTTGAATTCTTTGAACTTTTCAAAGGATTCTGACTTGTGTCTCATAAGATACACATAGCCATATCTGCTAAAGTCATCAGTGAAAGTAATGAAGTATTGGAAACCTCCTCTAGCTTGTGTAGACATAGGGCCACATACATCACTATGTATGAGTCCTAGTAAGTCATTAGCCCTTTCACTTTGCCCTGTGAATGGGGCTTTGGTCATCTTGCCCAACAAACATGACTCACATGTCTCATATGATTCAAAATCAAATGAGTCCAAGAGTCCATCCTTATGGAGCTTGGATATGCGGGTCTCATTTATATGGCCCAAGCGACAGTGCCAGAGATAGGTCGGGTTTGAATCATTTAATCTGACCTTCTTGGTATTCACATTATAGATTGGATCTTCGAGGTCTAGAACATACAACCCATTGCTAAGTTGAGCACTACCATAAAAGATTTCATTCAAATAAATAGAACAACATTTGTCCTTTATTATAAATGAAAAACCTTTCTTGTCCAAACAAGAAACAGAAATCAAATTTCTACTAATAGTAGGCACAAAGTAGCAGTTGTCTAATTCTAAAACTAATCCACTAGGTAAAGTGAGAACATAAGTCCCTACGGCTAAGGCAGCAACCCTTGCTCCATTTCCAACACGTAGGTCCACTTCACCTCGGGCCAATCTTCTACTTCTACTTAGATCCTGCACATTTGCACAAATGTGAGATCCACATCCAGTATCCAATACCCAAGATGAGGAAGTAGAAAAGTTAGCCTCTATAACAAAAATACCTGAAGTGGAAGTCTTACTTCCCTTTTCCTTAGCAAGTTCTTCAAGATAGAGCTTGCAATTGCGCTTCCAGTGTCCAGGTTGCTTACAATGGAAGCACTCCCCTTCCTTTGCCACACCACCCTTTGGTTTCAGTGCAGCTGAAGAAGAATTAGCATTGGACTTTCCATTAGCTTTATCCTTCTTCTTGTTGGCTTTTCCCTTTCCCTTGCCCTTTTGAACCATCAAAATGGGCTTAGCCTTCTTAAGGTTTTGCTCAGCAGTTCTCAACATGTTGAGCAATTCAGGGAGGGACTTGTCAAGGTCGTTCATGTTATAGTTCATGACGAACTGACTGTAGCTTTCAGGCAACGATTGCAAGACTACATCAATAGCCAACTCTTTTTGAAGAGCAAATCCCAAATTCTCAAGATTCTCAATGTACCCAATCATCTTGAGCACATGAGGACCCACGGGACTTCCCTCAGACATCTTGCACTGAAACAATGCCTTAGAGGTCTCAAACCTCTCATGCCTAGCTTGCTCTTGGAAAAGCATTTTGAGATGTTCGATCATATTGAACGCCCCCATGTTCTCATGTTGCTTCTGAAGCTCAGATTCCATGGTAATAAGCATGAGGCATGCAACATCCAAAGCATCATCAGAATGCCTCTTATGAGCATCCCTTTCAGCTCTTGGAGCAGTGGCAGCAGGCTCATTCGGAATGGGCTGCTCTAGGACATAAGCCTTTCTCTCTTGCTTGAGGACTATCCTCAAGTTTCGGTACCATTTGAGAAAGTTGGTCCCATTCAGTTTTTCCTTCTCAAGGATCGATCGCAACGAAAGTGTCGATGTGTTTTGTGCCATGGTTATCTACAATAGTAAATATGCAGTGTAAGAGTCATGTATTTTAATTCATTTAATAAGGACTTTTATTAAACGATACTCCCACTATTTTCCTCAAAATAATAACCCTCGATATTATTTCGGAACACCTCGGCGCTAAGGTATTCTAGTGGGCCAAGATCCATATTTGACCACAACCTGAGTCAGCTTTGGCTTTTCTCTCAAGTTACAGCTATTTAGGTAGGCAACTCCTTGCCAATTGCATCTTATGCAACTCTTGGATAGTTGGGTGAACAACACTTGTCCAAGCTCATCTCATGAACTTAAGCCCAACTCTATGCCTCTAAGTCCCTAATCCTATTAGGATGACTTAGTTAAGTCAGACCCAAAGTTAGCAATTTGGATATCACTATTATCCCATCGCGCCTTACCAAGATGAACATAGGTGCTTTGCTTTGGCAAACCCACCTAATGTTGATCAAAGTCTTGACGAGTGCCAACATTTGGAAGGCATCACATTTAATGACTTAATATTTGTTTGAGGGATTTTTTTCATTTTGATCTCACCAATTTGTTATCTCCGGTTGTCTTATACATGCATCACATACAAATATAAAACATGCATCTCATGCTTACAAGAAAGTAAACGTGACATGGTTATAGCCCAAACTATGCGATATTCTCAAGCCAATGAGAATATCATAAAAGCCTAAGAAAAGAAAAGAGTCTTCACAAGCTCCTTATCTTCCTTTCTTGGTTGCCCTTTTGTTGTCACCTCCTTGGACATACCACCTTGGATGATCCTTGGACATACCACCTTGGATGATCCCATAATGCACCATTACATCAATAATAGAAACCTCGAGTTACATTCGAGGGGAGTAAGGTGAGAAGAGAATGTACAATGAGAGTGATAAGAAAAGGCACGACTCGCAGGCCGTATTTACAAGTACAACCAATCAAGGGCTATAACCATGCACCATGCTTCAAACACCAATCAGCATATCATGTCAAATCTCATTCAACAAAGATGCATGCCAATTTTTGTGCGTTGATTAACCAGTTTTTATTTATGTGGCGCTTCGCATACGGCGGTCCCGCTGGCCGGTCAGTGGGCGGTGGTTCCGCTGACCGGTCAGCGGACGGGGTCAAGGGGAGCCGCCCTTGCGGGGGGCGTGGGGGGCAGCGCCCCCCGGCGCAAAAAATTGTCTTACAATTGCTTAGCCCGAAATCTTCTATTTCGAGCAAGTAGGCACCCGAGACTCCTCCATTCGAGCCACCAAAAATACCTTACTTTCGGTGCCCGAACAGGCCGAATCCGAACAAAGCTAGGGTTTTTGCAACTATTGCAAGAATCCTAATCCATATAGGTATCTCATACCTATCAATTTCGGGTTAATCTCATTAACCAATTTGTGTCGTTTCTTCATATATCTCATATGTTCATTACGAATTCCGGTTTCATGCATCATGAATCAATCTAATTAATCATGGCCGAAAAGCAACCGAACACATAGCATCATGCGATTCAACACTCAATCCCGATTTAGGGTTTCACCAGTAGCTCTGATACCACTGTTGGGTTTCGGGAGCCAAACAGCGCAGCGGAATTTAACCGAAACCCTCCAGGATCCAAGTGAAACGGGGTAAACCGGGTGTTCAAAAATTTTCATACCTAATTTTCGGTTGAGATCTCTCACTCAACTGTAGAGTCGAATCACAAAACCTGAACAGTTGACGTGTTCAAGCTCTCTATGGTATCCACACGAGCCTCTCGGGATCACCACGCTTCCACCACGTCCCGGCAGATGCGTTTCTCTTGCGCTCGCAGTGCTAGCTTGCGTCCTCCAAGGAATTGCAAGAGAAGAGTGCGGCTGTCCTTTTGGGAGGCTAGGGCAAGGAGACCTGCGAATTTCTCACTTAAAAGTTGTATTTATAGTGAGACTCAACTTCCAGGCCTAATGGGTTTCAAAGCCCTAATCCAATTAGGATTTAATTTCGGGCTTAATAATGGCTCAACTCTTGGGCCCATTATTAATACGAAATTAAAGTGAAACCATAACCCAAATAATTAGCCCATGCACTCTAATGATCCAAATAGCTCTATGTGTGCGACCCAATAGGCTCTTGCCATGTTGGCAATGATCATAAATCACATTTATGATCATAAGCAATGAGCGGTGTCTAGCAACACATCATTGCTACCCAAGTGGCAAGATTTTCGGTGAATCGACTAAACCTTTATGATCATCACCGATATATGCCATTGTCCTTTTGTCCAAGATATCAAGACTAAGCACGAGGCATGGAATGTGTCACTCTCATATAGCCCAATCTTTGGTTTCTTGATTACTGAGTAGACCAACTTAAACTGATGACTTTGATATCGTATATCGAGTCATCGGAGCATGGCAATGCATTTTCTAAGTCTCACTCTATCAAGGGGCCCGAAGATATCACTCCCGTTACATAGGAGGGACAAATCCCATCTTGATCATACAAATCCCTCCGCATGATATGTGACATACCTAATGACCTCCTTCAAGTTCACTCAGTTACGAGCAACAAAGGAAAGTATCAAAGTATGTGACTCACATGTAGGGAACCTTGATGATCTTAGGTCGAAGGACTACATATACCATGATCACTATGAGAATCACTTATGACACTCATATAACGATCCATGAAGTGTTCTCATGGTGTGTCGGTCTAGTACACAAGTTCTCCAACTTGTACCCATATGTAGACTACATATCTCATATTGGTCTCAACATATGCTAGTGTATTATTGCAACCCGCTCCACAAGAATACTAGATTAAGGATGTTTAAGAATATCATTATTGTAGGGTTACAATTATGTTTTTTATGTTACGCAGAAACAAAACAACAAACAAAATTGCTGGATTAATGGCTAAATAAAATATCATGACTCAATGTGCAAAAATACATTCATCTCATGATTGGCTTGTTGGGCACAACACTAATAGTGCTGGGATAATTCCTTGAAGTCCTGAAGGAGAGAGACTGAAAAAATAGTTAAATTTGACTTCTAAGTGAAAATAACTCTATAAACCAAGACTTAGAAAATATTTTGATCTACTGAAAAAGCTAATGGAAAAATTCAAGCAAATTTCGGTAGAAATGATACCTCAAAAAGAAAACACCGAATCTGACTCATTAGCAAAATCTCCCAAACACACAAAGATATAGGAAAACCACAGTATCAACACATTAGACATCATGAACATTGAGAAAGGATGAAGGGTCCCATTGGTGGATTACTTGATTGATGGGCACTTTTCAAAGGCCTACAAGATGTAGCAAAACTTAAACAAAATGACAAAAGATACTTCTTGATAGACAGAGAGCTATATAGGCAATGACATTTTGGCACTTTGCAAATGTTAATGGGAAGAAAAGATGCCCAAGGAGTTCTAAAGGATTTCCATGAAGGATTGTGTGGATCTTACATTGGTATAGATGCCTTAGCCATAGTGGTACTTTGATAAGGTTATTTCTAGCCCACACTTAGACAAGATGCAAGAAAGATGGTTAAATTATGTGATAAGTGCCAAAAATGTTCACCTATACAGAGTATGCCATTTGAAGTTGTGATATCAATAGATTACCGTTGTTCATTCACTGTATGGGAAATTTGCCTAATAGGGTGTCCCCCAATAGCCGCAGGAGGGGCTGAAGTACTATGTGGTAGCAGTCGACTACTTCACAAAATAGATGGAGGCTGCACCACTGGTAAACATATCGACTAAAGAAGTCCAAATATATGCTTGGAAGAACTTTGTTTATGGGTTTGATCGCCCTAGGGGTGTTGGTCGCAGGCAATGGAACTATATTTATTGATAAAGATTTCTAGGAATTTAGAAATGAGATAGGAATTAGGATCCACTTTGCCCAGGTAACACATCCTCAGAGCAATGGATAGGTCAAGGTGTTTGACCAAACTCTAAAATATGTCATAAGGAAGTGATTAGGGTAAGCTAAAGGAAAGTAGCCCGCAAAACTATAAAGCATTCTATGGAGTTACCACATGACACCAAGGAAGGCAACAAAAGAAAATCCTTTTTTTCTTGCATTTAACAAGGAATCCTTAGTCCTCGTCAAAGTAGCTTATCCCCCCATAAGATTACAGGTCTTTGACTATGAAAAGAGAAAGGTTAGCTTGAAAATCAAGCCTGACCTCATCATTAAACATTGATAATAGCCAACCTAGCCTTCCAGTAGAGGGTTGCCCTATCAGCAAACTGGAAAGTTAAGCCCAAAGGCATAAAATTTAGAGACCTAGTCTTTAGGAAAGTTGAACTAGAAGCATGAAGACCCATATATGGGTTCTTTTAGGAAATTGGGAAGGACCCTACTTCATAAAGAATGAGGTAAGACGAGGAGTGTGCAAAGTTTAAGACAACATTAGAAATGACTTGAAAATTACTTGGTGTTCAAGAAACTTAAAGAAATACTATGCCTAGAAATCAAAGTAACTTGCCAAAGTACCTTGATATGCATATACTCAAAATATATGTGCGACAGAATCCCTATTATACACAACTGATGTACAAGCTTTTGTATGAATGAAACTCAGTATTTCTTTTACTATAAATTTTGACATAAAAATCATAGCTTGAATCCTAGATCAGGCTTAGATTAAGCTAATTAAGAGGGAAAGGCCACCCTCTTCCTGAAATAATGAAGAGGTCACAAACCCCAGAGAAGTTAAACAAGGACATTTAGTTGAAGTCAAATGTTGGACTTTGGAAATGAGTTTAATGATGAAGCTAAATAAGGTTTTCTCAAAAGTATGAGTTATAATTTTCTAACCAAGTACGCAAATCCAAGGTCCCTAAAATTAGATGAACAATAAAATTAGCAAATTAATAGATCCAAAGAAAACCAAGGTGATAAAAATGAGCCTTGTTTGAAAACAACTAAGTAATTTGCTTAGAAAAACTAAAGATGAAGAGAAATGGGTGCAATAAAGAACCTTATTGATTGGATAGTGCCTAAAGTCATACAAAGTAGAAACTATGGTAAAAGAGGAAGAAAAATCATAGCTCATTATGCTCTACCTCCTCAGCATCTCCACTTTCTACATCTTGCCCCAACGAATTCAAAAATAATGTTGTATTCAGTTACTTCTTCTTGGACTTAGGAAGATTGTTGACCTTTGGCTCGAGAGAAGGTGTTAAGGTGTTGGATGTCATGGCTAGGGTGCTTCTCTAATAGTTGGTGATAGTAGAGGCAAAACCCATCTTGAAAGCTGGGAACTGCTAAACCCTTGATGCCTTCCTTTTCCTTGGCCAATTTTTTGTATTCCTTCTTTAAGGTTTACAACCTCTCCTTGGCATCATATAGGATGACAACATGGCCCTCTTTCTCCTTGGTTAGTTCCTTAGCCTCAGAGCGAAGCTTTTGCCTAGCATCCTTACCCTTGGCCAAGGTCTCTAGTCTTAGCTACACAGTCACCTACAAATCACAAGACTTGATCAATCATTAAGCACTTCAGCTTAGTGAGCTCAAACTCACAAATCTTTTTCATCTCCCTAACCTTGAGGGGCACTACATCCAGAGCCTTTTTGGCCTTCTAAAGATGTTGTTTGGTCATTGATTGGATTTCTTATTACTTCATTAGAATATCTTGGTAATATCTAATAGTGGCAAGCAACTGCAGTAAGACCAAATTTGGTTAATCGGATATAAAGCAAAAAAGAAGAATAGGGTTTTTACATACTGTGGTTGATTGCTCAGACATAAATGATTAGGTCTGCAAAGTGCCACATTAATAAACTAGTTAACAAACCTAGATTAATTGGCATGCATTATCTTGTTGAATGTGATTTGACTTGTTATGCTGTTGGTTGATTAAAGCATGGCAAATGGTTGTAGCCCTGGTAGTTGTACTTGTAAATATGGCCTGTGTCTCATACCTCTTTATTCTTCATGATGAACCTTCTTTTCTCACCATACTCCCCTCAAATGTAACTCAAGGTTTTTGTCATTATTGTAACTGTTTACTTTAGGTGTGTCTGAGGTGGTGGCTACAAGGAGACAACTGAGCAAGGAAAAGAAGGAGGTTGTGAAGACTTTTTGTTTCCATAGGCTTTCATGATATTCTCATTAGCTTGAGAATATTGTATAGTTTGGGCTATAACCATGTCACATTTAATAAGTTGTTTGCATGATATGCATGTTTTATATTTGTATGTGATGCATGTAATGCCTGGCGGCATCTTCATCGAATGACATATTGGTCTAGAGTATAGACTTCCCATATGAAAGTGTCTGGATAAAAGACTTCAGGCGTGAAGGTGCTTGAAATGCTCAAAAGAACAAGGGTTAGGAGCTCCCCGGAATGTGTTTCCGGGGGAGAAGCCTCCGACGCCTAAGTCAGTGTTTTTGCAGTAAGGAGTAGAGAATGGAGAGTAAAAGAGTAGAGACAATTTTGTCCCTTTTCTTACCAAGGTTACTCCCAGGTATTTATAGGGGGCGTAGGAAGGAGGCCGTTTGACACAACCCACCTAGATCATGACACGTGTTCGGTCAGATGCGATCCATTCCTCCATAGACGGGTATCTCCGGCTAGCCCTTAGCCTATTCTGGCTAGAGTTCAGGGCCGTGTGGGAGGTCTTCGTGTCAAGAGCGTGTGCGAGGTCCCTGTGTCAAAGGCTCCTTAACCATTTTTATCGTATCTTCGAGAGACCCCTTCGGCGAATGAGACCCCTTCGGCGTATAACACTTCTTCGGAATAGGAGGTCCCCTTTGGGCCAATATCATGACCGAAGGCTATTGGGGGAACCCCTTCGGTGAGTGGGGCACCTTCAGGAGACATCCTACTTTTCTGAGGATGTGGAATTACTCCTCCGACGTCGGTAGGTTCATAAAATCCAACGGTGGTAAAAGACAGCCTTCATCGAAGTTGGTCGTGTCATCGTTCCGAGGTTGTGAGGGTCCTCTCTTCCCCGAGATCGTGTTAATGTTCGAGCGTGGTGAGGGTCCTCTCTTCCCCGAGGTTGGTCACTTGCACTTTTCGAGGGTGGTGCTCATCAAACTGATTTTGGAGTTCTCCAAGGGTAATAGCCCTTTGCCTATCACATGCCCCATCGGAGAGCTGAAGTTGCATCTTCGGTACTCAAACTCTTGCAAGTATATTGTAGATGATCAGTGTCTCAGCAAACATTAGCTGACTTTTTGACCGAGGTTACCTTTTTTAGTAAAGGTTCCTCTTTGGCTCAAAACACCTCTTCTAACCGAGGTAGTAGTATCTGTTCTTTGGAAGATCTTTTGACGTTCCCCGAGGTTACTTTTTTATCTGAAGTGCATTCTTGTCTCCTGGGTTTTTTTTATTGACTGCCAGTGAATCATCACATGTTCTGGACAGATAGACGCAATTCCTCTAGAAGGACCTGCATAGGTCTGGCAGCTGTCAGAAGGCATGCCCTCGTTTCCTGCATCGGGTTACACGTGTCACCTGGTGACTGGCGAACAATCGTGTCCGTTACATCAGTCGCGGCTCTTCGCCTTCCAGGGGTCATTATGGCGACACTTCGCCTACCTCATTCAGCCTATATAAACCCTTTATCCTCAGTTTTTTCACACTTTTATTCTTTCGCTATCTTTTGCTCTCGAATTTTTCTCCTTTCCCTGTTTTCCGGCGGCGGTGCTAGCAGTGGAGCGATTTCTGGCAATACCTACAGCGTTTTGTGGAGTCTTTTCTTTTTTTTTGAACTAGGTGGGTCTTCTTTCTAAAGTTGTTCTTTTGTATATTTTTTGTCTCCCATTCTTTTTTCACCTTCCCAATGTTAGATTTCTTTTTGTTAGTGTTGTGCCCAAAAGCCAATGATGAGATGATTGTTTTTTTGCACATTGTGTTAGGATATTTTATTAAGGCATTAATCCAGCAATTATGTTTGTTGTTTTGTTTCTACGTAACGTAATAAACATAATTGCAACCCTAGAATAATGATATTCTCAAACGTCCCTGGTATAGTATTATTTTGGAGCAGGTTGCAATAATACAAAACGACTAGCATATGTGGAGACTAATATGAGATATGTAGTCTACATATGGGTACAAGTTGGAGAACTTGTGTACTGGGCCGACCCACCGTGAGAACACAACATGGATCATTATATGAGTGTCATAAGTGGTTCTTATAGTGATCACGGTATATGTAGTCCTTTGACCAAAGATCATCAAGGTTCCCTACATGTGAGTCACATACTTTGATACTTTCCTTTGTTGCTGGTAACTGAGTGAACATGAAGGAGGTCATTGGGTATGTCACATATCATGCGGAGGGATTTGTATGATCAAGATGGGATTTGTCCCTCCTATGTAACAGGAGTGATATCTTCGGGCCCCTTGATAAAGTAAGACTTAGAAAAATGCATGGCCATGCTCGGATGAGTTGATATATGATATCAATGTCATCAGTTTAAGTCGGTCTACTCGGTAATCAAGAAACCAAAGATTGGGCTATACGAGAGTGACACATTCCATGTCTCGTGCTTAGTCTTGATATCTTGGAAAAAGGGAAAATGGCATATATCAATGATGATCATAAAGGTTTAGTTGAATCACCGACAATCTTGTCACTTGGGTAGCAATGATGTGTTGCTAGACACCAGTTATTGCTTATGATCATTGCCAACGTGCTAAGAGCCTATTGGGTCGTACAAATAGAGCTATTTGGATCATTAGAGTGCATGGGCTAATTATTTGGGTTATGGTTTCATTTTAATTTCATATTAATAATGGGCCCAAGAGTTGAGCCATTATTATGCCCGAAATTAAAGCCTAATTGGATTAGGGCTTTGAAACCCATTAGGCATGGAAGTTGAGTCTCGCTATAAATACAACTTTTAGTGAGAAATTCATAGGTCTCCTTGCCCTAGCCTCCCAAAAGGACAGCCGCACTCTTCTATTACAATTCCTTGGGGGACGCAAGCTAGCACTGCAGTGCAAGAGAAACGCATTTGCCGGGATGCGGTGGAAGCGTGGTGATCTTGAGAGGGTCATGTAGATACCATAGAGAGCCTGAACACGTCAACTATTCAGGTATTGTGATTCGACTCTATAGTTTAGTGAGAGATCTCAACCGAAAATTAGGTATGAAAATTTTTGAACACCCGATTTACCCAACTTTGCTTAGATCCTAGAGGGTTTCGGTTAAATTCCGCTGTGCTGTTTGGCTCCCGAAACCCAACAGTGGTATTAGAGCTGTTAGTGAAACCCTAAATCGGGATTGAATGTTGAATCGTATGATGTTGTGTGTTCGGTTGCTTTCGGCCATGATTAATTAGATTGATTCATGATGCATGAAACCGGGACTTGTAATGAACATATGACATATATGAAGAAACGACACTAATTGGTTAATGAGATTAACCAAAAATTGATAGGTATGAGATACCTATATGGATTAGGGTTCTTGCAATAGTTGCAAAAAAAACCCTAGCTTGGTTCGGATTCGGCCTATTCAGGCACTGAAACTAAGGTATTTTTGGTGGCTCGGATGGAGGAGTCTCGGGTGCCTACTTGCTCAAAATTGAAGATCTCAGGCAAAGCAATTGTAAGGCAGCGGAGCCACCGCCCGCTGACCGGCCAGCGGGACCATTGTATGCGAAGCGCCACATAAATAAAAACTTGTTAATCAGCTTGCAAAAATTGGCATGCATTTGTTGAATGAGATTTGACATGTTATGCTGATTGATGGTTGTAGCATGGTGCATGGTTATAGCCCTTGCATGGTTGTATTTGTAAATACGGCCTGCGAGTCGTGGTTTCTCTTGTTACTCTAATTGTACATTCTCTTCTCACCTTACTCCTCTTGAATGTAACTCGAGGTTTCTATTATTGATGTAATGGTACATTATGGGATCATCCAAGGTGGTATGTCCAAGGGCCATCCAAGGTGGTATGTCCATGGAGGTTACAACAAAAGGGCAACCAAGAAAGGAGGAGAAGGAGCTTATGCAGACCCTTTTCCTTTCTTAGGATTTTATGATATTCTCAATGGCTTGAGAATGAGATGCATGTTTTATATTTGTATGTGATGCATGTAAAAGACAACCGGAGATAACAAATTGGTGAGATCAAAAGAAAAATCCCTGAAACAAATATTAAGTCATTAAATGTGATGCCTTCCAAATGTTGGCACTCATCAAGACTTTGATCAACATTGGGTGGGTTTGCCAAAGCAAAGCACCTATGTTCATCTTGATAAGGCGCGATAGGATAATAGTGATATCCAAATTGCTAACTTTGGGTCCCACTTAACTAAGTCATCCTAATAGGATTAGGGACTAAGAGGCATAGAGTTGGGCTTAAGTTCATGAGATTAGCTTGGACAAGTGTTGTTCACCCAACTATCCAAGAGTTGCATGAGATGCAATTGGCAAGGAGTTCCCTACCTAAATAACTGTAACTTGTGAGAAAAGCCAAAACTAACTCAAGTTGTGGTCAAATATGGATCTTGGCCCACTAGAATACCTTAGCGCCGAGGTGTTCCGAAATAATATCAAGGGTTATTATTTTGAGGAAAAAAATAGGAGTATCATTTAATAAAATTCCTTATTAAATGAATTAAAATACATGACTCTTACACTGCATATTTACTGTCGTAGATAACCATGGCACAAAATACATCGACACTTTCGTTGCGATCGATCCTTGAGAAGGAAAAACTGAATGGGACCAACTTTCTCAAATGGTACCGAAACCTGAGGATAGTCCTCAAACAAGAGAGAAAGGCTTATGTCCTAGAGCAGCCCATTCCGAATGAGCCTGCTGCCACTGCTCCAAGAGCTGAAAGGGATGCTCACAAGAGGCATTCTGATGATGCTTTGGATGTTGCATGCCTCATGCTTATTACCATGGAATCTAAGCTTCAGAAGCAACATGAGAACATGGGGGTGTTCGATATGATCGAACATCTCAAAATGCTTTTCGAAGAGCAAGGTAGGCATGAGAGGTTTGAGACCTCTAAGGCATTGTTTCAGTGCAAGATGTGTGAGGGAAGTCCCGTGGGTCCTCATGTGCTCAAGATGATTGGGTACATTGAGAATTTTGAGAGTTTGGGATTTGTTCTTCAGAAAGAGTTGGCTGTTGATGTAGTCTTGCAATCGCTGCCTGAAAGCTACAGGCAGTTCATCATGAACTATAACATGAACGACCGTGACAAGTCCCTCCTTGAATTGCTCAACATGTTGAGAACTTCTAAGCAAAACCTTAAGAAGGTGAAGCCCATTTTGATGGTTCAAAAGGGAAGGGGAAGGGAAAAGCCAACAAGAAGAAGGATAAAGCTAGTGGAAAGTCCAATGCTAATTCTTCTTTAGCTACATTGAAACCAAAGGGTGGTGTGGCAAAGGAAGGGGAGTGCTTCCATTTTAAGCAACCTGGACATTGGAAGCACAACTGCAAGCTCAATCTTGAAGAACTTGCTAAGGAAAAGCGAAGTAAGACTTCGACTTCAGGTATTTTTGTTACAGAGGCTAACTTTTCTAGCTCCTCATCTTGGGTATCGGATACTGGATATGGATCTCACATTTGTGCAAATGTATAGGATCTAAGCAGAAGTAGAAGGTTAGCCGAGGTGAAGTGGACCTACGTGTTGGAAATGGAGCAAGGGTTGCTGCCTTAGCCGTAGGGACTTATGTTCTCATTTACCTAGTGGATTAGTTTTAGAATTAGACAATTGCTACTTTGTGCCTACTATTAGTAGAAATTTGATTTCTGTTTCTTGTTTGGACAAGAAAGGTTTCTCATTTATAATAAAGGACAAATGTTGTTCTATTTATTTGAATGGAATCTTTTATGGTAGTGCTCAACTTAGCAATGGGTTGTATGTTCTAGACCTCGAATATCCAATCTATAATGTGAATACCAAGAAGGTCAAATTAAATGATTCGAACCCGACCTATCTCTAGCACTATTGCTTGGGCCATATAAATAAGACCCGCATATCCAAGCGCCATAAGGATGGACTCTTGGACTCATTTGATTTTGAATCATATGAGACTTGTGAGTCATGTTTGTTGGGTAAGATGACCAAAGCCCCATTCACAGGGCAAAGTGAAAGGGCTAATGACTTACTAGGACTCATACATAGTGATGTATGTAGCCCTATGTCTACACAACCTAGAGGAGGTTTCCAATACTTCATTACTTTCACTGATGACTTCGGCAGATATGGCTATGTGTATCTCATGAGATACAAGTCAGAATCCTTTGAAAAGTTCAAAGAATTCAAGAATGAAGTAGAGAATCAACTTGGTAAGAGTATCAAAGTGCTTCGATCAGATCGAGGTGGAGAGTACTTGGATCGAGAATTCCTTGACTATCTGAAAGAGTGTGGTATAGTATCACAACTCACTCCACCAGGTACATCTCAATGGAATGGTGTATCTGAAAGGAGAAATCGAACTCTGTTAGACATGGTTCGCTCTATGATAAGTCAAGCTGCCCTTCCAAACTCCTTTTAGGGACATGCTCTAGAGACAACCGCTTTTACACTAAATTGAGTTCCATCTAAATCGGTTCAAAAGACACCATATGAGATATAGAGTAGGAGGCATCCCAATTTGTCTTTTATAAAGATTTGGGGTTGTGACGCCTATGTGAAACGTCAATCGTCTGACAAACTAGGTCCTAAATCTCAAAAATGCCTTTTTGTTGGGTATCCCAAAGAAACAAAGGGTTACTATTTCTACAATCCTTCTGAGCAAAAAGTGTTGTTGCTTAAACTGGTGTCTTTCTAAAGAAAGAGTTTATCTCTAAAGGAACTAGTGGGAGGAAATTAGAACTTGAAGAAATCCAAGAACAACAAGGAGACATCGAACCTGAAATGGAACCTGAACAAACACCACAAGATGTTGTACTCAAGAGTCTATTCCTGTAGCACAGAGCCCACGTAGGTCTGGTAGGATTCGGTGTGAGCCCGAGAGATATGGATTTCTCGTGGCTCACACTGGTGATGTGATGCTCATGGATTAGGATGAGCCCACAACCTACCAACAAGCTATGTCGGGGCTTGTCTCTGAGAAGTGGCTAGTGGCCATGAAATCTGAGATGGAATCCATGAATGAAAACCAAGTATGTACTTTGGTTGACCCACCTGAAGGGATAAAACCCATAGGGTACAAATGGGGTTTCAAGAAGAAAAGTGACATGGATGGTAATGTGATTACCTTTAAAGGGCGACTGGTTGTAAAAGGTTTCAAGCAAATTCATGGTATTGACCATGATGAAACTTTTTCACCAGTTGGTATGCTTAAATCCATCCAAATTTTGTTCGCTATTGCTGCACACTATGATTATAAGATATGGAAAATGGATGTCAAAAATGCATTCCAAAATGGAAAGCTGCTTAAGGATGTGTACATGACACTGTTGGGTTTCGGGAGCCAAACAGCGCAGCGGAATTTAACCGAAACCCTCCAGGATCCAAGTGAAACGGGGTAAACCGGGTGTTCAAAAATTTTCATACCTAATTTTCGGTTGAGATCTCTCACTCAACTGTAGAGTCAAATCACAAAACCTGAACGGTTGACGTGTTTAAGCTCTCTATGGTATCCACACGAGCCTCTCGGGATCACCACGCTTCCACCACGTCCCAGCAGATGCGTTTCTCTTGCACTCGCAGTGCTAGCTTGCGTCCTCCAAGGAATTGCAAGAAAAGAGTGCAACTGTCCTTTTGGGAGGCTAGGGCAAGGAGACCTTCGAATTTCTCACTTAAAAGTTTTATTTATAGTGAGACTCAACTTCCAGGCCTAATGGGTTTCAAAGTCCTAATCCAATTAGGATTTAATTTCGGGCTTAATAATGGCTCAACTCTTGGGCCCATTATTAATACGAAATTAAAGTGAAACCATAACCCAAATAATTAGCCCATGCACTCTAATGATCCAAATTGCTCTATATGTGCGACCCAATAGGCTCTTATCACGTTGGCAATGATCATAAATCACATTTATGATCATAAGCAATGAGCGGTGTCTAGCAACACATCATTGCTACCCAAGTGACAAGATTGTCGATGATTCGACTAAACCTTTATGATCATCACCGATATATGCCATTGTCCCTTTGTCCAAGATATCAAGACTAAGCACGAGACATGGAATGTGTCACTCTCGTATAGCCCAATCTTTGGTTTCTTGATTACCGAGTAGACCAACTTAAACTGATGACATTGATATCGTATATCAACTCATCCGAGCATGGCCATGCATTTTCTAAGTCTCACTCTATCAAGGGGCCCGAAGATATCACTCCCGTTACATAGGAGGGACAAATCCCATCTTGATCATACAAATCCCTCCACATGATATGTGACATACCCAATGACCTCCTTCAAGTTCACTCAGTTATGAGCAACAAAGGAAAGTATCAAAGTATGTGACTCACATGTAGGGAACCTTGATGATCTTAGGTCAAAGGACTACATATACCATGATCACTATGAGAATCACTTATGACACTCATATAACGATCCATGTAGTGTTCTCATGGTGGGTCGGTCCAGTACACAAGTTCTCCAACTTGTACCCATATGTAGACTACATATCTCATATTAGTCTCCACATATGCTAGTCGTTATGTATTATTGCAACCCGCTCCACAATAATACTAGACCAGGGACATTTAAGAATATCATTATTCTAGGGTTACAATTATGTTTGTTAAGTTACGCAGAAACAAAACAACAAACATAATTGTTGGATTAATGCCTTAATAAAATATCATGACTCAATGTGCAAAAATACAATCATCTCATGATTGGCTTTTGAGGAACACTAACATGACACAACCTGAGGGTTTTGTCACTCCTGAGAATGCCAATAAAGTGTGCAAGTTGCAAAGGTCCATTTATGGACTGAAGCAAGCTTCTCGAAGTTGGAATCTTCATTTTGATGAAGCAATCAAAGAGTTTGGTTTTATCAAAAATGAAGATGAACCTTGTGTCTACAAGAAGGTTAGTGGGAGCGCTATTGTCTTCTTGGTGTTGTATGTAGATGACATACTACTCATCGGGAATGACATTCCTGAGCTACAGTCTGTGAAGACTTGGCTAGGGAAATGTTTCTCTATGAAGGACTTGGGTGAAGCAGCCTATGTGTTAGGCATCAGGATCTATAGAGATAGATCTAGAAAGCTTCTTGGCCTAAGTCAAAGTACATATATTGACAAGGTGCTAAAGAGGTTTAGCATGCAAGATTCCAAGAAAGGATTCTTGCCCATGTCACATGGTATAACTCTTTCTAGATCTCAGTGTCCGAGTACACCCGAGGAGAGAGAGTGCATGAGTAAGATTCCATATGCCTCAGCAATTGGATCTATCATGTATGCCATGATATGTACTCATCCCGATGTCTCATATGCCTTGAGCATGACGAGTAGGTACCAATCGAACCCCGGTGAGAGTCACTGGATAGCTGTTAAGAACATCCTTAAGTACTTACGAAGGACTAAGGATGCATTCTTGGTCTTTGGAGGTGAAGATGAGCTCGTTGTAAGGGGTTACACCGATGCAAGCTTCCAATCCGATAAGGATGATTTTAGATCGCAATCTGGTTATGTGTTTTGTATTGGTGGTGGTGCTGTGAGCTGGAAGAGTTCAAAGCAAGAGACAGTAGCTGACTCTACAACAGAATCTGAGTACATTGCCGCCTCTGATGCTGCGAAGGAGGCAGTTTGGATCAAGAAGTTCATCACTGAACTTGGAGTGGTTCCAAGCATTGCCGACCCGATAGAGCTCTATTGTGACAACAATGGAGCAATCGCACAGGCTAAGGAACCTCGATCTCACCAGCGATCCAAACACATACTCCGACGCTATCATCTCATCAGGGAGATCATCGAGAGGGGTGATGTAAGGATATGCAGGACTTCGACAGACAGCAACATTGCTGATCCACTGACAAAGCCCCTTACGCAGCAGAAGCATGATAGCCATTCTAGGTCCATCGGTATTAGATACATGGATGATTGGCTTTTAGTGCAAGTGGGAGATTGTTAGTGTTGTGCCCAAAAAGCCAATCATGAGATGATTGTATTTTTTGCACATTGAGTCATGATATTTTATTAAGGCATTAATCCAGCAATTATGTTTGTTGTTTTGTTTCTGCGTAACGTAATAAACATAATTGTAACCCTAGAATAATGATATTCTCAAACGTCCCTAGTCTAGTATTATTGTGGAGCGGGTTGCAATAATACATAACGACTAGCATATGTGGAGACTAATATGAGATATGTAGTCTACATATGGGTACAAGTTGGAGAACTTGTGTACTGGACCGACCCACCATGAGAACACTACATGGATCATTATATGAGTGTCATAAGTGATTCTCATAGTGATCATGGTATATGTAGTCCTTCGACCTAAGATCATCAAGGTTCCCTACATGTGAGTCACATACTTTGATACTTTCCTTTGTTGCTCGTAACTGAGTGAACTTGAAGGAGGTCATTGGGTATGTCACATATCATGCGGAGGGATTTGTATGATCAAGATGGGATTTGTCCCTCCTATGTAACGGGAGTGATATCTTCGGGCCCCTTGATAGAGTAAGACTTAGAAAAATGCATGGCCATGCTCGGATGAGTTGATATACGATATCAATGTCATCAGTTTAAGTTGGTCTACTCGGTAATCAAGAAACCAAAGATTGGGCTATACGAGAGTGACACATTCCATGTCTCGTGCTTAGTCTTGATATCTTGGACAAAGGGACAATGGCATATATCGGTGATGATCATAAAGGTTTAGTCGAATCACCGACAATCTTGTCACTTGGGTAGCAATGATGTGTTGCTAGACACCACTCATTGCTTATGATCATAAATGTGATTTATGATCATTGCCAATGTGGTAAGAGCCTATTGGGTCGCACACATAGAGCTATTTGGATCATTAGAGTGCATGGGCTAATTATTTGGGTTATGGTTTCACTTTAATTTCATATTAATAATGGGCCCAAGAGTTGAGCCATTATTAAGCCCAAAATTAAAGCCTAATTGGATTAGGGCTTTGAAACCCATTAGGCTTGGAATTTGAGTATCACTATAAATACTACTTTTAGTGAGAAATTCATAGGTCTCCTTACCCTAGCCTCCCAAAAGGACAGTTGCACTCTTTTCTTGCAATTCGTTGGTGGACGCAAGGTAGCACTGCAGCGCAAGAAAAATGCATTTGCTGGTATGCGGTGGAAGCGTGGTGATCCCAAGAGGCTCATGTAGATACCATAGAGAGCCTGAACACGTCAACTATTCAAGTTTTTCGATTGGACTCTACAGTTGAGTGAGAGATCTCAACCGAAAATTAGGTATGAAAATTTTTGAACACCCGATTTACCCCGTTTCGGTTGGATCCTGGAGGGTTTCGGTTAAATTCCGCTGCACTGTTTTGCTCCCGAAAGCCAACACTTTTTGCCAAACATGTCTACTCCAGTCCCACTCATGTTTGTTCAAACTATTCCCAAGAGCTGGCTTCCCCTTAACTCTCATCCAAGTTGTACTACTTCGGAGAAGCTAGAGAAGTGGACAACTAAATTCTTTCTCCCTTCTTACGCCGTTACTAGGCTACCTAGTCCCGGTTTGTTTAGTTACATGAATCACTTGGACAAGGTTACTATCTTTTGGGCCTAACTGAAGGGCGGACTTCGGTATTCTCCACCGAAGATGACTTGCGAGTTTTGTCAATTTCATGGCATAGCTGTGAATCAACTTCCTTCGAACTCCTATTCTTACTTCAACGCCTTCCTCTGCATGTATGGGGTCTTCAAGATAGTACCTCACTTTATCTTCTTTATGCAATATTAAAAACTCCACCCTGTCCTGAAGGGTGGGTTTTACTTCTTGCTTCCTTAGCGATTTGGGAGTAGGAAGTACAAATTCACCTTCAGGACGAAGGACAGCTAGCGAGGGTGGCAGAAGAAGTTTTCCTTTCTGAAGGTCAATGAGAAGTGGAAGCATGTTCCCACCACATGGGCTAGGGGGACCTAGGATATAGACGTAGTCGACCCTCGAAACTACTAACCTTAGAGTTAGAAGCCTCGTTTGAGGAGTTCGACATCAACATTCGAGTTGTCATGGACTGGGATCCCGAGGTCCCTCCAACTTCTTTGTACCTTTTTCCTATTAGATGGAACCTCATGACCGAAGAGGTCCTTCGGGAGCTGGGGGTCATCAAGGAACACATAACTGACCTCAACATGCCGAAGCCTCTTTTTGACAAGAAGAAGGTGTGGTTTGTAATGCTCCTTTAGGGTGAACTCACGTAACAAGCACCTCAAGAGAGTAAGTTGCTTCCCAGATTTTCCATATATCTCCTGTCGTACTTACACTAATATTCTTCTTTTTACAAGATGGGTGACAAATCTGCTACCTTCTACAAGTCTCTTTTCCTCAGCCAAGACGAGAAGGGACAGCAGTAGAGAAAGAAGGTCATGGCGAAGAGGAAGAAGGGAACGAGGGGACCATCTTCGACCATGAGGTAAAAGATGACTAAGGAGGACCCTTTTCCCCCGCCCCCCAAGGACGAAGCAGGGGCTATGGATCAGACCCCTGTTCAGGTGGACCCACCTTCGGAGCCCGCCATCTATTCAACTCCCCTAAGTCCAAATACTGCAGTGGAGACCTTGGGGTCCTCCGTTAGTTGGTTTTCGGCCGGGAGCTTGAGGAGCGCCGAAGGAGGAAAGGCAAACACGTTCCCGTTGAGGTCGTCGAGGTTAGTGACTCTGAGGATGATGACGCCGAGCTTCCACCAGGTTTGTCCTTTAGCCATTCTTTCATGAGTTTGGGAATTTTTGGTATTTTAGACCTTCTAGATGAATGGCTAAGGGATAATGTACTGATGGAACTTTGGCACAATTTTGCTGACGAAGCAGTGCAGGCTCCTTGGGTGGAATATCACGCCCGGAAGAGGGCCCTTTGGGATGCCAAGATCCCAAAGGCGAAGGTTTCAATAGAGCCCTTCTAGACCTTCACGGAGGACATGAAATTGTTCTCCGAGCATAGCCAGAAGATGGCTCCTTAGATGGCGACGGGTGTGATCACACACACCACTTTTTAGTCTCTGAATGAGGAGTGTCCGAACGAGGAGATCCTCACTGGGAGGATGACTGAGCAGGCTGCCCAGGTAAACTCGTACCCTTTAGTACTTAGGAACTTTCTGCGCTATTTTTGTGCTTTGTTCCTTATTCAGGGTCTTTCTTTTTGCAACTCTTGGCATATACTGGGTACTTCAGAGCTTGGACGGCCAAAGAATCTTTTGTCCAAATTCAGTCTGAGGAGTCCTTGGTGAAAGCCAAGGAACTCTTGCTAGCTCAATCGCCAAGTATGGCGAGCTCAATAAAATAGCTAAGGAGGATTTGGCTAACCTTCACGAGGAGATGCTCAAAAGCCAAGGGGAGCTCATTCAAGACTTCTCCACGAAGATGTCAGACCTTCGCACGAAGGTGATAGCTTTGACCTCGGCCAATGAGGTTCATCAGAAGAAGAAGGAGGATGCTACTGCTAAAGTGGCGAAGGCATTTGACCCAACTCCAAACTTCAGGCTGAGGTTAAAAGCTAAAAATGGAGGGAAAGAAGAAAAAGAAGAAGTTGGAGAGGGAGGTCGCGGTCCTTAGTAACGAACTGGAAGACTTGCATGTAGAGAAGAATGAGTCTGACCAGGTAGCCAAGTCCTCTTATCAGGATGGTTTTTGCCTGGCCCGCCACCAAGTTCTATCCAGATTTCCCGACCTTGATCTCTCCTTTTTGGCGGCCCTGGACATCCCCGAAGGACCATCTTGGCAGTGGTCGAGGGTAGAATTCCTCAATCTTCCTGCTCTTCCTTCTTCGACGCCTAAAGTAGCTGCTACCGAAAAAGACTCCGAAGGTGAAGATGCAAAAGATGCTACAAAGTCGGCGGATGCCCAGGACCTCGAATAGGCCTCCTTTTTCTTCTTTTTCTTTTGTAATCCATCCTTTGTACTTTATCACCGTATTAATGAAGTCTCTTCTTCTTCAATTAATGAAGTTTCTCTTTTCTTCAAAATTTTGGCTAAGGTTCTTGATGGACCTTCTTCAGGCTCAAAGAGTGTCACGACCATGTTCGGTCAGTACCCCTTCAGAAGACATCATTCTCCGTGGAATTTATCCTTAG
Organism: Aquilaria sinensis; assembly: GCA_005392925.1. NCBI lineage: Eukaryota > Viridiplantae > Streptophyta > Magnoliopsida > Malvales > Thymelaeaceae > Aquilaria > Aquilaria sinensis. Next base: position 163,849 of record SMDT01000464.1, read on the forward strand.
TTCAAATCGCTCAAGTGCCTTTTATACCAGTCACATTCGATTGATGTCCTTCGGGCAAAGTTGCCCTTTGGTCATACCCTCACATGGACAACCATTTTCATCGTACTTAGCATCTCTTCATTTTTGAAAATTTTTTGGAGTTCCAGTCATGCATTTTAGAAAATACTCCCCTTCGGCAACCACGTTTGAGCGAAGGAGATGTTCATCTTTGGAGTAAGCATCTTCAGTCATACTACTCTGTTTTTTGCATGACTTTTTACTTGAAAATTTTTCTAAGTGTGCACTTCAGCGCTTTTAGGGGGTGAGCAACTATGCTTTGTTGACCATTTTGGCGCAACTTAACCTCCATCGTAGTTTTACCCTGTTTTCTTCAACTATGTTCGATTGGCATGATTTAACGAAGACTAACCATTGTCATGAATTTAGCCCTTCGGTGTGATCATGTTCGGTCTTCCCCATCAGAATCAGGCATTTTCAATTCTCATTCGAAAGTGAACATGTTCGATCAAACATGCCTTCGATAAAAAATGGAAATAATGTCAGAGGCTGTTCTGGAAAGAAGCTCCTTCGGTATTTACATCATGTTCGGTTAGTCACCCTCGGGGAGGATTGTATAACTTTCTACTTGGAAAAAATTTCTAAGTGTAGAATTTTTTCAAAGAATTTGAATGCAACGTATTTTTCAATTCTCCTCCTTCGGTATCGCCGAGCTTGTAGACTCTAGGACAAACTTCCTCGAAGACCAACTAGGGTCCATCCCAATTTGCCCAAAGTACCCCATTGGATGGTCTTCAGGCTTTAAAATTAGCTCTTCGGAGAGCGAGGTCCCCTTTTTTAATCCCTTTTCGTTTAACTTGCAAGTTTGTAGCGATGGCTACTCTTTTTTGAAAGGCTTCTCTTTTGAGTTCTGCCGTTTCTCTATGGTCGTTAATTAGGTCTAACTTGGTCCTTAAACCGAGGTTATTCTCTTCTTTGTCAAACACCTGTATCCTTAAGGATGGCTGTAAGACCTTGACAGGAATAATGGCCTCTGTGTCGAACACAAATGAGAAGGGTGTTTCACCCGTGGCCCTTCTCGGGGTGGTTCGGTAACCCTACAGGATGCTCGGAAGCTCTCCTGGCCATTTTTCCTTTGCTTCTTTCAACCTTTTCTTCAGGCCACCCTTTATTGTTCTATTGGACACTTCAACTTGTCCATTGCTTTGAGGGTGGGCCACCGGAGCGAAGTGCAACTTTGTCCCGAGGTTGACTATGAATTCTTGGAAACCTTTATCAGTAAACTGGGAACCATTATCGGCTATTATCACCCATAGAATGCCGAATCTACATATGATGTTCTTCCAGAAAAACCTCTGTATGTCCTTCACCGAGATTGTGGCTAAAGGCTCTGCCTCGATCCACTTGGTGAAATAATCTACTGTGACTACACAAAATTTTACTCTTCCTGGAGCTGTTGGGAGAGGGCCATTGAGATCTGTAGCCCATACGGCGAAGGGGCAGGGGTAGTTTGCCGAAGTCATCATTTCCAAGGTTAGTCTTTGGATAGGTGCATGTCGTTGCCAATTGTCACACTGCTGGACGAACTGCCTTGCGTCCTTCCCCAGAGTAGGCCAGAAATATCCTTTCCAGAGGAGGACCCCGGCAAGGGCATCTGTTCTTATGTACAAACCACAGGCTCCCTTATGGACTTCTTTGAGGATTATTTCAACTTCTTCTTCACTGATACACCTCTGTAATGGAGCTGCATACCTTTTCCAGTACAGCTCCTCCCCATTCAGGAAGTATCTTCCTAAACGCTTTTGCACTTTCGCTGCTTTAAGAGGGTCATTGGAAAGTTTCGAGGTTGAGAGGTATTTTTTGATATGGTCCTTCCACCCTTGTCCCGAGGTTGTTACACACATTACTGCTATACTCAGTTGATGTAGTACCTCAGTAGACTCTTTTGATTTGGCCAGAGTGTCGGCCTCCATATTTTTTCACCGGCATACATTTTCTATATGCACCATGTTGAATTCCTGGATGAGCTCTTTGACGGGGTCATGGTACTTTTCCAAGGTTGGGTCCTTTGTGCCATAGTCTCCCGCCATCTGCCAGACTACTAACTGGGAATCACTATGGGCCTTCAGATTTCTCACACCAACTCTTTTTGCCAGGCGCAAGCCTGCTATGAGGGCTTCATATTCAGTAGCGTTGTTGGTGATGTTGAATCTGAATTTGATGGCCTTCATGGCTTCCATACCTTCGGGACCATGAAGGATTACTCCGGCTCCTTGATGTTCAGAACCAGAGGCTCCATCAACAAATAGTGTCCACTCAGGTTCATTCTTCCCAAGGTCCCTAGGGGTATCCTCGGCTTTTGGGACTTTGGCGATGAAGTCTGCCAATGCTTGGGCCTTTATTGCCCTTCTTGGCTCGTAAGTGATGTCGTACTCACCAAGCTCAATACACCACTTTGATAATCTTCCCAAGTGATCTACTCTCCTCATGACATCCCGAAGAGGTAGGTTACTTCGGACAGTAATAAGGTGTCCTTGGAAGTAAGGTCGCAACCTTCTGCTTGCCAATACTAAGGCATAAATAGCCTTCTGTAGAAGAGGGTACCTAACTTTGGCACCATGTAGGGATTTACTCACATAGTATACCGGCCACTGCCTTCCTCCCTCTTCCTTTACAAGCACCGAACTCACCGCTTTTTCACTAACGGTGAGGTAAAGGATGAGAGGTTCTCTTTCCTTCGGCTGCCGAAGTGTCGAGCAGATGGGTTAGGTAACTTTTGAGCTCATCCCAGGCCTTTTGGCAGTCTTCGGTCCAAGGATGTTCCCCGAACCGAAGGTACCTTCATTTTTTGCTGCTTTGGTGAGCACTTTGAAGAACGGTCGGCACCGATCCCTATATCTGGAGATGAATCTACTGAGCGAAGTGATTCTCCTAGTCAGCCTTTGCACGTCCTTGATTGTTGTGGGAGTTCAGAATCCCAGCAGGGCCTTAACCTTTTCTGGGTTGGCGTCGATTCCTCTTTCTGATACCATGAATCCAAGGAACTTGCCCGCATTCACCCCGAACACGCACTTCTCCAGGTTGAGACGGATTCCGAATTCCCAAAGTCGGTGGAATGTTTCCTTTAAGTCTAAGATATGACTACTAGGCAGTTTGCTCTTAACTATCATATCATCGACATATACTTCCATATTCCTCCCAATTTGGGTGTCAAACACCCTGTTCATCAGCCTTTGGTATGTGGCCCCTGCATTCTTCAGACCGAAGGGCATTCTGACATAGCAGTAGGTCCCAATTTCAGTGATGAAGGCAATTTTTTCCTCATCTTCATGATCCATCCAAATCTGGTGGTATCCACTAAAAGCGTCGAGGAAGCTGAGCAGTCCGTATTCAGCGGTGGAGTCCACCAATTTATCTATTGGTGGTAAAGGATACAAATCCTTAGGACAGGCATCATTTACATTTCGGAAGTCGATACACATTCGGAGTTTATCACTCCCTTCTTTCGTAGCAATGACAACATTGCTAAGCCATTCGGGGTACTTGACCTCTCTTATTACGCCTGCTTCCATTAAAAGTTGGACTTCAGTTTTGATGAAGTTGTTCTTATGCGCCGAGAGGCTTCACTTTTTTTGTCAAACAGGCTTCACCTCCGGGCGCACTTTAAGGCTATGTTGGATTATGCGAGGGTCTACCCCAGGCATGTCCTTCAGAGAGTAGGCAAACAGGTCTTTGTTCATTAACAGAAAAGATACAAGCTTTTCCTTGTCACCTTCGGCCAGTTGTTTCCCCACTCGGGTACTTCGGCCTGGGACAAGTTCTACATCTTCTGTTTCTATTTTTTCAAGGTCTCCTGTTTCTTCCCCCCTTGCCTCTTCTCCGAGCATGGTCTTTTCTCCCGAAGTCTGTGCATGGATCTTCGTTGGGCCTTGTCTTGCTTTCACAAAGACCTTCCTCACTTTGGCTAGGTCAATAAATAGCTCAGTGTCCCCGTCCTTCATTGCGAAGGTGACAGTCAAGTACTTCACATCTAAATGGATGTGGAGATTCCCCAGCTTCTGCCTCCCGAAGATGGCATTATATGACGAAGGGACATCTATGATGATGAACCTTGTCATTGTGGAAGCAAAAAGCTCTTCCTTGTTTTGAGGCAAAGTTCCTTTTAGCAATAAAGGCACATCGATCCATCAAAGGACAGGGAGTTTGGATGGACCTACCCCGAATAGTTTCAAATGAAATGGAAACATTCACACCTTGTTTGGATTGAAATAGAAACATTCACAACTTGTTTGGAATGAAATGCAAACATTCACAACTAGTTTGGAAAGAAATGAAAAAGATTCACAACTTGTTTGGAATGAAATGAAACCACTCACAACTTGTTTGGAATGAAATGTAAAAAATCACAACTTCTTTCAAAAGAAATGGAAACATTCACAATTTGTTTGGAATGGAAA